>SNQJ01S0043250.1:30175-49563 GCA_010110895.2 Picea sitchensis
CTTCTTGGTTGCCAGGGTTTTGTTGATTTTCCCTAGCTAGGGTTTGGAGAGCTGGAAGGATTTGTACTAGTGGTGAGAGAAGGCTATGGTATGTACATGTACTTCATATTGAGCTTATTAATGAAGTTTCCAGCTGTCCAAAACTTGTGCCTAACCTAGTAGAAACATTGTGTGAGGCATGCAACAGAGGCAGCCAACTTGGAGGATCAATCTTGATACCTCCCGTGTGAAACTCAAAGTAACCAACCACTCGAGCTAGCCAACTCAGTTATATATATGTGTGTGTAGGTATGTATGTACAAAAAAAGTCACGAGACAAAAATTTCAGATTGCCATTCATCAATTAGAAGTCAAAAGGAGAGTTAACATTTTAGATCATCATCACTACTATCTAGCATCATATTATGGGAAGCTTGCTTTCTCTTGGTGAATGGCTTCAACAGCTGCTGCCATTTGAGGTTTTAAATCAGTTGGAAACATTGGGCAGCATATAGGTTTCAATTGGTTGGCACCATTGAGCAGCCTATTCCCCTTTTGGGTTCTGGTCTTAGAATCCCACAATTCCCAGGTCAAGGGGTGCAGGAGGAAGCGGTATAGATCTTGTTTGAATATATGCTGAAATGCTGGAAAACCTGTAGTGTGCTGAACACTGAAAAATACCTCAATTTCTATATTCTCCATGTGAGGTCCGATGTCTCTGATTCCATCACCAAACAACCTGAAATGGGGGTATTTTTCAGTGTTAAAAGTTAAATGGAATTTCCAAAAAGGACTATTTTTTGTGGTTATTTTTCTCTTCTTTGGCCAGAAATGTGGGCTCCATGAGTGAAACATTTCAGGATTCTTCCCGAAATGCAGGTTTGGTGTTTTCATGTAAGTGGTGCTTCCAGAAAACAGAAACACCAGTGAAATGTTTTGGCAGCACTTTCCTGGCATTTCCCATCTGCATCTGACTCTGAAACACTGAATGGTGGTTCACACCTCTCCTTGATGTGTTTCTGATAACATAGCTAATTACCTTTTATTAGTAAACAAAGGAGATATGATTCAAAAGGAAACATGCTACTAAAAGAAACAAGTGGTACCTTGAATGCAAGGAAGAAACAAGTCTATATTAAATGTAAACTAATCTGAGCTAGCTAAGATGTGAAACGGTGAGTTGGAAAATGTTCAAGAAGGTTTGGGAAGAGAGAGGATGTTTTTGATGCAAATTAGAAGAGCTAGAAAGTGAAACAAAAGATCACTTGTGGCTTCAGAAAAAGGGATGCAAGCATTTGAAGAACAATTACGAAGAATCATTTTGGAGAATAGCATGGTTAAGTATAATCAAGGCAAATAATGTGGATTGAAGGTATCAAGCAAGTCATTTGGTTAAAATCTTGGATGAAATAACATTGGAAGTCCCAATGCACCATATAAATTATACCTTTTCTTGTGGCAAATCCTTTTTGATAGAAGGATTTGATAGAAGTAGATACTCTCCATTTCTCTATTTCTTGTGTATCAAATTGGAAGGTCCAGTTAATCTATTGGTCTCATGGAGATTATCTCATCTTGGACATTGGAAAATCTGTTTTGAGGAGAAATTGTATCTCAGGCCCACGATTTGATAGAAGTAGATACTTTCTATTTCTTGTATATCAAATTGGAAGGTCCAGCTAATCTGTTGGTCTCATGGATATTATCTTTTGTTGGATATATATAATGCATATTATTCACACACACACATTAGGGGTTTGAGCCTAGGATGGGACTTTCTGCAGTTTTCGAGTGGTGGTACTAGCAGCACATGGAGCTTTTGTTGTGTGATGTCACGATGGATGATTCGGTACAACTCGTTGATTACTCTGAAGACACTTTGTCAGAAGATATGATATTCTTAAACCCTTGTGTGGACCTTGCTCTTTTTTCGTACTCGGAGGATGTGTGTTTGAGGGAGAGTTTGGTGTATGCTAGTCAAATCTCTAGGTTGGGAGATCCAGATAACATTAGTGTGATCAGTCCTTCAGATCTTCTAGAGGGTTTTGATCAGGAGGTCAGACAGGGGTTTAATGGTTTTTGTCAGGAAATGAAGACACTTCCACACTAATCCTAGCAGAAGAGAAGAAAAATTTAATCAAGAACGCAAATGACACAAGCAATCACATAGTGCACCAATATTTTACCCTGGAACCCTTAATCGGGAGAAACTAGCATTCCTTTGAGCGTTTTGCTCTCTTGTTGTCATATTCAATCGAAATAAAAGGTTACATGTCTAACCTTGGTCCACACGTAAGACACAATGGACATCATACCCTCTTGCTTGTGCAAGAACAACCCTGTAGCCAATTCGGCTTACATATGCATGACCAACAACCATGATTACACATGCATTAACCTGCATTAGTGCATTATAGCATTATTTTGCATTAGTCTTTACGGCCTTACAACGCGCTTCTTTATAGGCTTTACAACAGGCAAAACCCTAAAGATTGGCGCCCAAAAACGGTTACAAATCCATACATATCATTGGCTACAAATCCCGAGATTTTGTTTCCAGTCGACTCCAAGTCAGGTTACCAGTCGACTACCAGTTGGCCTTCATTCGGTCTCTAGTCGGTTGTCTCAAAGAAACTACCGACACTGGAAACTAGGGTAACCAAAGAAAATTCCCTCTTCAACCCTTGCCCAAAAATCTCACTGTTCACTGTCACTCAGAGCCCAAGCTCTCATACCATGTGGAAATTTAATGACAAAATTAGGAAGCTAATATTCTGTCATACACTCAGAAACCTAGAGATAACTGTCTTGCATGAACTCTGAAATGTCTAAATCCCACATTCAGAAATTACCGTAAGCAGAAATACACATTGCTAAGTAATTATGCAGTGGAATAAACACAATGAATAGCATTCAATCAACCATGAATAACTTATAAATTTAGGCAATGCCAAGGAAAACCCCAGTGTGGGGAAACCCAATGAGAGAGAGAGAGATCTTATTATTCAACTTTAGGAAAGTACATATCAACAACAATTACACAATTTCCAACCAAGAGAAAAATACCTCACAACATCAAAACTGTCCCAAAATCTGCCTCGATTTTCATGTCCAGAAAATCCGTACAACTGTACGGATTTGCCCTTTCCAGCACCTCAAAATCTGTGCCAAAATATCTGCTCTACAGACAGCAACATAACTGCCCTCTTCTCCAACAGAAAACACTGAAATGGCTGCCTCGAAATTCATGCAGCAAGCTGCCTCGATTTCTGTGCCCTCCCAGCCTGTTGTATGGACTGTACGGATTCGTACAGTACGGCCTCTCTAACAGCAGAAAATTCAACAGCCACAAAACAAAAAATCCTCCTTGGGATTTGTGCCCAAAGTCTCTTGGGAAATGTGCCCTCTTTGCTGCCCTCTTTCCTCTCTCAAGCTTACTCAGAAATTCTCTTTCAATCTCCTCCTCTTGTGTGTCTTGCACACCAATGCATTCTTTTATAAAATCGAAAAATGTCCTTTTCCCTCCCAAGTGTTTTTTCACCTTCCCCAACCCTAAATCCAAAGGCTAAGATCTAATCTTGCCTTTACAAGATCAAGGGCCATGATTCATTCCCTCCAAAATAAATCACTTAAAATATTAAAGTACATTTCACTTTATTACATAAGTGCACTTTCTGAAATAAAGTCACTTTAATATTAGAATGTACACTTCATTAAAAAGTCACTTTAATGAAAGAACCACTTTATCACAACATTATAAAAACCCATTATAAAGTCAAGTGTCTAGTAGTGTAGGTACAAGGTAACTTCCGCATACAAGACACATATGCGGAGTACCTCCCGAGCTAAAAAGCTAACATTGTCGATCCACCTCGACTTCGACCGTTAGTCGATCTACCTCTACTATACTTTCATTGCAAAGAATAGAACAACCTAACATTCTCCCACTTGTTGTCTTCTTTGCCGAAACAAGAGATTCTTAAACTTTCGTTCACAGACCCAGGGCAACAATGCCCATTGCCTCTCCACACCAAGAGAACTTCACAACACTCATAGACTTGGTCAGCGAGTCTGCTATGTTTTCCAACATGTTTACTTTCTCTAGTAGCACCTTGTTACTTTCCACCATATCTCTTACGGAATGGTATTGTACATCAATGTGCTTAGTCTTTGAATGATAAGCAGGGTTCTTTGCCAGAAATATTGCGCTTTGACTGTCGTAACTCACCTTCATGGCTCTCTGCTCAAACTCGATTCCTGAACACAACCTTTGAAGCCATACCGCTTCTTTGCTTCCATGAGTGGCCGCCATGTATTCAAGTTCTGTTGTTGACAAGGCTACGATCGCCTGTCGCTTACTCATCCAGCTTATAGCTCCACCGAACATCTTGAAGACATCCGTTGGTCGACCTCCGTCGATCCAGATCTCTAGCTCAGTCGACGTCGACAAAGCCATGTACATTTACTTTACCACTGTCACCTCCAGGTCTTCCTTGGTAGCATATAGCATAGTCCTTTGTGCCACGCAAATACCTGAATACTCTCTTGACAGTTGTCCAATGCTCCTTTCCAGGTGTCGACATGTACTTGCTCAACTCTCCCACTACATGGGCAATGTCTGGTCGAGTGCAGACCATCGCATACATTAGACTACCAACAATACTTGCATAGGGAACACGTGCCATGTCCTCTATTTCTTCTTGTGTCTTTGGACATTGTTCAACAGAAAGCCTTGCTTCCATAGGAATTGTCACCTTCACTGGCTTGCAATCCTGCATGTTGAAACGCTTCAGAACTGTTTCAATATACTTCGTCTAATTCAACCAAAGCTTTCTAGCGGCTCGATCTCTCTTAATCTCCATTCCCAAAATGAAGTTAGCTGCACCGAGATCCTTCATGTCGAACTTGGAGGATAGCTGCTTCTTCACCTCCTTTATTGCGTCCATGTTGTTTCCAATCAACAATATGTCATCAACATACAAAGCTACATATATGAAACGCCCACCTTTTTCCTTGGAATATATGCAGTGATCAACTTTGCTTCTCACAAATACCAAACTAAGGATGTATGTGTCAAACTTCTGGTACCACATCCTTGGCGATTGCTTTAGGCCATAGAGGGATCTTTTAAGTTTGCACACCAACTCTTGCTTTCCCTTTACTACAAATCCTTTAGGCTGTTTCATGTAGATTTCTTCTTCCAGGTTCCCATGTAGGACTGTCTTCACATCCATCTGTTCTATCTCCAGATCGAATGTTGCAGCCAGAGACATTAGTACTCTGATGGAAGTTAGTTTTGCAACAGGGGAAAAAATCTCACCGAAGTCGACTCCCTCGACTTGGGAATAACCTTTCGTTACCAGTCGAGCTTTGAACTTCTCGACTTGTCCGACGACATTCATCTTCTTCTTGAACACCCACTTACTATCGACGAGCTTTCTTCCACTAGGTAACTTGACTAAATCTCATGTCTCATTCTTGTATAAGGATTCCATCTCTTCGACCATGGCGTCCTTCCAGAGTTTACCCTCTTCTGAGTCGACTGCCTCACCGATCGACTTGGGCTCATCGTCGATGGCAGTTAGCACAAATGTGGAACGAAAGTCGACAGACTATACCTCTCAACTAGTTTTTTTATTCTTTCTGACCCCCTTACCACCAGAGTCAGTTGTTCCACCTCTTCCTCAGATTCACTCGACTCACTTGAATCATCTTCTTTGTTCCTTAGTTCAAACCGCACCGTATCAGGATTATTCTTGGTCTGAACAACTTCCTCAGGCTCAGACTTACCTCCGACTTCTCTGAAGACCACATCTGGACTGTACATTGTTCTCTTTGATGCAGGATCCCAGAGCTTATATCCTTTCATCCCTTCTTTATATCCAATGAAAATACATTTGGCTGCCTTCTTGTCCAGCTTGCTCCTCTTTTCCTTGGGAACATGCACAAATGCATCACAGCCAAATACTTTGAGATGTGCCACTGAAGGCTTCTTACCAGACCATACCTCATTTGGAGTCGTGTCGACTAGCGCCGACGAAGGAAACATTCACCAGATATCTTGCAGTGTCGAATGCCTCTGCCTAGAATTGTTGTGTGAGCCCAGCACCACTGAGCATGCTCCTTGCTTAATCTATCAACATTCTGTTCATTCTCTCGACAACTCCATTTTGCTGTGGGGTATATGGTGTGGTATTTTGGCTTGCTATGCCACATTGCTTACAGAACTGATCAAATTCCTTTCCACTGAATTCACCACCATTGTTAGACCTCAACACTTTAATCCTCTTCTCTGTCTGGTTTTCCACAAGAGCTTTAAACTCCTTAAATCTCTCGAAAACTTTTGATTTCTTTCTCAGGAAATATATCCATGTCTAGGCATTGTAACCGGGCACATCACTATGCACCAGTTCTACAATCCCATTTGCCCTTGTCGCTCCAGATGGGAACCTCACCCGACTTTGTTTTCCATATATGCAATGTTCACAAAACTATACTTCTAAACCACATTCGGGAAAACCTTCGACCATACCTTTGCTTTGCATAGCTCGAAGTCCTTTTTCTCCAATGTGTCCCATCCTCTCATGTCATAACCTGGTCGAGTTGATCTCATCATGTCTTGTTGAGTCGGTTTGAACTGACTTGGCTCGAGTCGTGTCGAGTTGTGTCGACATCGAGTCGAGTTGAGTTGCAGTCGAGTCGATTTTAGGAGCAACGATGTTGTTGCATCTAGTTGAGTCGACATTCCCTAACAGCTTGTACAAGGTACCAATCCAAACTCCTTTCATTAAGACCATCACACCTCTGATCATCTTGCACGAATCCTTCTGAAATAGAGTATGCACACCTGCATCACTCATCTTGCTGACATATATCAGGTTTCTTACCAAGCCCAGAATGTGTAGCACACTTGGAAGGGTTCTTTTCCTCCCATCCTGCAGTGTCAGTCAGACTCTTCCCCGTTCGACAATTCTGGTTGTCAAGTCGTCCCCCAAGAACACATCACCCCCATCATATCGTTCATACTCACATAACCATTCTTTATGTGGTTTCATATGATAGGATGTTCCTGAGTTGATGAACCAAACATCTTGATCCGATTGTGTACTGGTCGACGCCAGGTACACATCACCTCCCTTTTCCGAGGTATTCTTTTTCTCAGTCGACTGCTTCTCGTCAAATCTAGCATTGACTTATGTTGCCTTCGACTTACAATCCTTTTTATAATGCCCAACTTTACCACATTTTCAGCATCTCCGCATCGAATGAACTGGGGATTTAGATCTACCTTCAACTTGAACTTTCTACCAAAAAAATTTCCTTTATCTCTGTCTACAAGTCGATGTCTACAGGTCGACCTCTCACTACTAGAGCATCTTTGGTCGATCCTTCCATGTTCTTCCTTCTCATTTCTTCCGACAACAGAGAAGCAACCGCATCCTCTAGTGCTAGTGTGGTTGTATTACTCCCAATAGCCACGACTAAGCTATCCCAGGAGTCTGGCAAAGAACATAATAGGCTATTACACTTCTCCTCATCAATGATCTTGATATCCACAAATGATAATTGGCTTAACACTATGTTAAACGCATTTAAATGCTTAGTCACCAAACTACCATCACTTATCCTCAGATGATACATTTTCTTCCTGAGAAACAACTTATTTACCAGAGATTTTGACTAGTATAAGCTTCCCAACTTGTCCCACAGTTTCTTGGCCGAATCTTCCCTTGAGACATTCAACAACAACGAATTTGCAAGACAAATCCTAATCGTACTTCTTCTCTTCTTTCGAGTTTCTCCCATTCTTACGTCGACATGCCTGTCTTCTGGGTACCTGGACAGACCGTTGTCCATTGTTCTCGATCTACAAGAAGATCTTCCATTTTAAGCTTCCAAAGCTCAAAATTCTGGCCATTGAATTTTTCTATCTTTATTCTGGAATTGCTCTCCATTCTTTACCACGATCTTTAACACAATTTATGACTTATGACTCTTACTGTACCTAGGGTTTAGTTCTCATATTCAAGATTGGAAAATCAAGATCTGATATACTTGCCAAAGCATAACACCGCTCTGATAACTCACTTGTGAGGGTAAGCCTAAGCTCTGATACCACATGTCAGGAAATGAAAGACACTTCCACACTAATCCTAGCAAAAGAGAAGAAAAATTTAATCAAGAACACAAATGACACAAGCAATCACACATTACACCGAGATTTTACCCTAGAACCCTTAAGCGGGAGAAACCAACATTCATTTGAGCGTTCTGCTCTCTTGTTTTCTTATTCAATCAGAATAAAAGGTTACATGTCTAACCTTGGTCCACAGCTAAGATACAATCGACATCATACCCTCTTGCCTGTGCAAGAACAACCCTGTAGCCAATTCGGCTTACATATGCATGACCAACAACCTACGATTACACACGCATTAACCTACATTAGTGCATTATAGCATTATTTTGCATTAGCCTTTACAGCCTTACAAGGCGCCTCTTTATAGGCTTTACAACAGGAAAACCCCTAAAGATTGGTGCCCCAAAATGGTTACAGATCCATACATATCATTGGCTACAAATCTTGCAAATCCTGGGATTCTGTTTCCTTTACCAGTCTGCCTTCATTCGGTCTCTACTCGATCGTGTCACACCCGCGCTTCAACCTCTTGTCGATTGACTTGTCGTCGATATCTTCGACTTCGACTTTGCCCATCGACTCCCTCGACCTTCGACTTGCTGTCGATCCACCTCGACTTCGGCCGTCAGTTGATTTACCTCGACTAGACTTTCACTGCAAAGAATATAACAACCCAATAATTTTGGGGATGCCTTCGAAAAGGGTTTTCAAGAGATCCAGGATGAGGATAAGGGTTCTCAGTCTAAGTTTTAGTGTTGCACAATGGTTTCCCTTGACGAGGACTTTACTGTCGTGGGAAAAGATGGTGCTCGAACTTCCTCCTGAAGCTAAAGGGAGTTCGAAGAATAAACGACGGAAGACTATTAAATTGAGAGGTGGGGGAGTTTCATTAGTGGTTGGGAAGGATCTCCAGGTCAACCAGATTGCTAATTTGGACGTTTGAGCTATTGTGGTGAAGTTTTGTGGGAGACGTGCATCGATGGCTTCCATTACAGGGTGGATGCGGTCAGAGTGGTTCCCTGTCTTGGACTACTTTTTGTTGGTGCATCTCTTGTCAAGAGGGTGGATTGGTTTCATTTTCCATACTAAGGAGGAGGTGGGTAAAATCCTTCAAGGGCGATGGTATTGGGATAGGCAAGTCCTCGGTGCGAAGCCTTGGCATCCATTATTTAATGCTCGAGAAGAATCTCTTTCCAGCGTCCCTACATGGGTCAAATTGCCTAATTTGTCTCTTGAATTTTGGTCCGATTTTGGATTGAAATCCATTGGGGATGCTTTGGGCAGTTTCTTTGCCACGGATGAGGGCTATAAAACAAGCAATCATCGCTAAGTGGCCCAAATCTTGGTGCATTTCGACTCACATCAAGGTTTATTCCAGTCCATGGAACTAGTGGTGGGTGAGCGGTCCTATACACACATGTTGGGCTATATAAACATGCCATTCAGGTGTTTGAGATGCCATAAAGTTGGACATATGCTGGCAAACTTCGAGCTTCCCTTCCAACGGAGGTTCTTGGGTAATTTGAGAGGGCCCTCTGGCGGCTTTGGTACTAGTCCTTTATCAACTTCGTTGACTATGGTTGTTCAAGCTTCTCCCATCGGTCACCTGGAAGTGTTCAACTAGTTGGTGACTATTCCTCTTCTTGTTAGAGTAAATTCCGTCCCTAAAGTTTTGGTTGGAGACACAAAAGTTTCTTTGGATGCGGGTGGCTAGGGTGAAGCAGAGAAAGCGACCCTTGGGGACAAGTTCAGGAATGATTTGAAACTCTCGCCATCGTAATGGAGCATGCTGGAATAGCTTTGGTCCAAGTGTTCTTTGCCTCCTCAAGCTCCAGGTAGGACAATTCCATCGCATTTCCCTGCTTGTGTCACGACTCCTTCACATTTGATGAATTCTAAGTTTGTAAGATGGGTGGGGTCAGGCCCTGGTTCTCCGTCGGGAAAGAGTTTTTCATGCTCAAATCCTAAGCAAGGGGTTGGTAACCCTCACGTTATTGGTCTTCATAAGGACACAAATAGTCTGTCTTCTCATCCCTCTGACTCACGAAGGCCACTGTCTCTTGTTTCTACTTCTATTTCCTCTGGACGGGATCCCTATTTATTAAAGTCTCGAAAACCGTATCATTGTCTATCTTGTTCAGGGGGATTGGCGTATGATGGTCCCTTTGTCGCTGGCCCTTCTAAAGTCGGGCGTAAGTCAATGCTCAAGATAGCCCAAGAACGAGTTCATCGTTAGATTTTGCAGGGTTGGGAAAAACTTATTTGTGGAGTCCTTAGATTAGTTCCAGCTCCTATCCCGGGTCAATCACGAAGATCATGTCTGTAAACACTCAGGGCTGCGGGGGACGGGCCAAAAAGCTATCCCTGAAGCATCTTATTGAACTGGATTGACCGGATATTGTTCTCCTCCAAGAAACAAAGGGACCTTGTGATGCCCTCATTGTTGAGCTGATAAGGATGCTGCCCGGTTGGGTGTTTTGTGGTCGGGACTCGATTGGTCTTTCAGGGGGTTTAATAACAGGAATATCTTTCAGTTGTTCCCTTACCAACTACTTTTCTGTTTTTTCAGGTCTTGGGACTTAAGTCTACAACAAAGAATTAGATCGTTCCATAGTTCTGCTTAATTTGTATGGGCCATATAAGGGGAAGCCGGGATCGTTTTTTTTCTTTGAAGTGTTTTAGTGCAAGGAATGTTATTTAGGGAGGGGATCTCAATTTCACTCTTAGCAGAGATGAAGTATGGGGAATTTCAGCACAAGGGGATAGACTGCCGGGTTACTTTTTAAGCAAATTGGAGGAATTTGGCTGGGTGGATGTCGAACCCAATCAATTGAGTCCAACTTGGTGTAACAACCGGGAAGGAGAGGAAGGTGTTTCAAAGAGATTGGACAGGTTCTTGGTACTGTGTGATATTCTTCAGTGCTTTGGGCTATATTGGTCGTGGGTTGGGAAAATCCTTGTTCTGATAATTTTCCAATATATTTAGAGTTTGAAAAGGCATCAGACAACCCAGGAGCGTCGTTTAAGTATAATCCTGTGTGGTATGGGGAGGAAGACTTTTGTCAATTAATTCGGGACAATTGGAAACACTACTAGGATGGCATAGGGGTTTCAGCCAGTTTGCAGTTTGTGGCAGCTCTAAGATTGGTGAAAGAGAAATCCTCTTTTTGGGCTTGGGCTAGACGACTTTGAAAAGATCTAGATCTTAGGGTCATTGAGTCAGAGGTCGACCGTTGAACAACTATATGAGAGGAATGCAGGATCTGTTCTGTCCAGTTTTGATTTGGAGAAATGCAGAACCCTGGAGTCTTCTAGTTCCAAAATCCTGTTGGACAATGAGAAATTCTGGCGTTTAAAGAGCCGTGTTCTCTGGGACCAGAATACTGAGTTTTTTCAGAACTTTGCCAATCATTGGAAGAACTTCAATACAATTTGGGAGCTTAATGATCCTCTTGGGAATAAGGTATGGGGTTTTTCTGATTTGGAACTTTGGGAGTGAATCATTTTGCTTCTTTGTTTAAAGAATCTAATCATGTGAATATGGGCGAAGTACTGCATCTCATATCCCATTTCTCAAGATTAATTGATGATGAGGATAATCAAGTCCTGTATAGTGAAATCGCTAAACAAGAATTGTTGGCTATCATCTCCACTTTTAAAAAAGATAAGAGTTCGGGTCCGGACGGATGGTGTGCGGAACTTTTTGAGGACCTTTTTGACCTACTTGGGGATGACCTTCTTCGGGTTGTGGAAGAAATCAGGCAGAATGGGAAAATGCCAAGTAGTATTAATACTATGTTTATTGCAGTTATCCCCAAACTGGACTGCCCATCCTCTTTTGATGACTTCCATCTGATTTCCTTGTGCAACTGCCTGTACAAAATTATCGCGAAAGTCATAGCAACTCAGCTTAAACCTATTCTCTCTAAAGGGCATTTCCTCTGAGTAGTTTGGTTTTTTAAAGGGGAGGCTTATACATGAAGCCATCAGCTCAGCTCAGGAAGGTTTGCATTCCATCAAATCTCATAAAGTTCCTGTTCCGGTTATTAAAATTGACTTGTCTAAAGCCTATGATAGAGTCTCATAGCTCTATCTCAGATTACTTCTTCTTCACACAGGATTTGAGCTCACTTCGGTGAATTGGATAGTGTGTTGTGTGACAACAGTCTCTTTCGCTGTTCTCATCAATGGATCAGGATCCCCATTTTTGAAGGCCTCTCGGGGGCTGTGCCAAGGCTGCCCTTTTTCTCCTTATTTATTTCTTTTGGTTGCTGATGGCCACAGTTGGGCGATTGGGGAGGCAAAAAGGACGAATAAAATACAAGGTGTTAAGCTGGGAAGGTCAGAGCACCTTACTCACTTGCTCTTCGTAGACAATGTACTGATATTTATCTATTGTGTGGAGGATGAAGGTAGGATATTAAAGGAAATATTGCATATGTTTTGTGCTGCTACAGGTATGTCTATTAATGGGAATAAGTCTGCAATCTATTTTTCTGTTGTGGAGGACGACATTAAACATAATATTTGTGGCATCTTCAATTTCTCTTCTTTTGATCTGGGTGATGGACTCAAATACTTGGGGTTTTTTCTTAAACCCAACAACTACTGTATAGCTGATTGGAAATGGCTTCTGTCTAGAATAGAACGAAAGATCAACTTCTAGTGTAATTGTTGGCTGTCTTGTGGAGGTAGGTTAATCCTAATTAAATCCGTGGTTGAGGCTATCCCGGTATATTGGCATTTGCTAGCCCATATTCCGAAAGGCATTCTTACCCACATCAGAAAACTCTGTTTTAATTTCTTATGGAAGGACAGTGCAGAATATTTGGGATTACACCTGGTAAATTGGAAAAGCCTTTCAAAACCTAAGGAGTTTGGGGGCTGGGTTTAAAAGATATATGGTTATTCGGGAAGGCGTTAGTAGCAAAATATTTATGGGTTTTTATTACTAGGGACAGCCTTTGGCAGCGTATTCTTATCGACAAATATAGCTCCCGATTCTTTGATGGATTGGATATGCAGAAGAGATAAGAGCATTCACAACGTATCTAATCAATGGAAGGCCCTATCTCTTGCATTTCCTATAATTGGGCGCTTCCTAGCTTGGAAAGTGGGGTCATATTCTCCAATTAGGATTGATCGGGATGCTATCATTGGATGTTGAGAGAACATTTTTCTTCACAAAGGTTTGGTCACAAGGCTCCAGTAGTTGGGTCGGTGCACCCTTAACAGAATCGGGGATGGAGCTCACACGTCTTTATGGAGCTAGGGGTGGCTCTCAGCGGACGGGTTAGGATTTGATGCTAGATGGCATGATCAGTGGTCTATGTACATCTCTGAATTTCGCAAGGCTCATATTTGTCTATCAGATTTGGAGGAAGAAATTGTATGGTTTTTCAATAAGGCCGGGGGTTGGTACCCGGCAAAGCTTGGTTATATGACTCTTCAGGTTTTGGGGGAGAATTTGGTCTGTTGGTGGTATAAGAAACTTTGGAAAATTAGAGGGCCATTGAAAGGAATTCTGGGTCTGGGTCTGTGCTACTTGTGCAAGAGGAATGTTGAAACAAATGTCCATCTCTTTCTGGACTGTCCCTTCTCGCGACAGGCTTGGTCTGAGATCAAGAGCTATCTGGGAATTGATCATCTTTGGGACAAAGGAACGATTTCTGAGTGCTTTCGTGAGTATTTTACAAGATCGGAACTGGAGGATTTTCGGGTGGTTCCTATTATTGTTGTTTGGGGTTTATGGTTGGCCAGAAATGCCAGTATTTTGAAGGTAAGTATTAACCACTGTTCCAGGTCTCTCAACAATCTTCAGCACTTCTCTCTTGTTATAAATCCGGCCAGCAGACAGACCAGGCTCGGGTGGATTCTGAATTGATGATTGACAAATCAGGTGCCTGGGGATTCTTCGACAGGCCATGCCAAGGGCCTGATAGTTCATGTGGGTTGGGCTTTCTTTTATTTTTTTCAGAATCTCATTACATTCTCGGTAAAGCCAACATCGGTCATGGCACAAATAATTTGTGGGAATTCAAGACTTTATTTTCTCTCAAATGTGCAGTGGACAGAGAAGTGAATGCCATTCCGATTTATGGAGACTCAAAACTTGTCATTGACTGGATGAATATGAATGCACAGGTAACTAATCTGAGTCTGCAACAGATTGCAAATCAACTTCGTGGGGTCATTACTCTATTTAGTCGGATTGGTCTCGCACATCCCAGAGCCTTTAATTCGGGTGCTGATCCGCTCTCTAAAGCAGCACTCCTTCTGAATGCTAATCAGTTTATCTATTAAAGAATTCTCTGATGGAAGGATGATCTCCAATAGACTTGGAGATTTTTTTGACTTGTAATAATGATTTCTGAGTAGGCTACTGTAGTTTTGGCTTTTTGTTTTGATAGAACTTACTGAAGTATTTGATGTAGGGTCGATGTAAATGGGTTTTTTTACTCTCTTTTGATTTGGTTTTAATCCATTTTGGCTCTTTCTACAGGTTTGAGCATGCTCCCTGTCTCTCTTTGTTATGCGCCTTGGTTCCTAAGTATTGTACCTTCCATTACTCAATAGAAGATACGATTTTTTTCCCGGGAAAAAATAAATATAATGCATATTATTGTTTTGAACTGTTGTGCAGATTACAATGACTTTTGTCAGAATTGTAATTTCATATAGTGGGCTTCACAATTTTAGTATAGAACTGTGATTCCTGTTGAATCTTTTCAACAATTGGTACTGCAGACTTCTTTCAGCTGCATAATCCTATAGTTTAAAGCTGGAACATGTTGCAGGTGTGAGTATTTTCATGAAATTTTCTCTTGAAAGTTGTTAATATATCTGTATCATGCATTGCATTTCACAGACAACTTATCAATGAGGGAAAAGGAGTTGAGGACACTTACTGGGAGCTTGTAATAAAAGATATCCAAGATGCATGTGAATTATTTGAGTCCATTTATGATGCAACTGGAGGAGAAGATGGTTATGTTTCTGTTCAAGTCTCCCCTAGACTTGCACTCGATACAGAAGGGACTGTTGAAGCTGCCAAGTGGCTGCACAAAAGAGTCAATTGCCGCAATGTCTATATTAAGATTCCAGCAACAGCAGAATGCATTCCATCTATAAAGCAAGTTATTTCTCTTGGAATCGGTGTCACTGTTACCGTAAGTTCGTTATTTTTTCTTCTTAAATAAATTCAGGTGTTATTTTCAATCACCAATGGTTGCTTCATTGGTCTAAATCTTGGAGCTCAACATGGTATGGTATAAAATTATAAATTGTGTTTTCTCCAAATTTAAGCTGAAAAATTAGCAAACCATGAGGCAATTTTTGTTTCTTGGTTGCACCTTTTAGACGCTAAAGGCACATCACATTATAAAATGGTGCCCAAGAGTCAAGATGTAGTTTGTACTTTTAAGGCACTGGATAATGAGAAATCCACTTGCCATGGATGATGTTTTTAGGAGTTCTAGCTTCCCGAGTATGGCCATTCACTGTGTGAGCTGGCTTTCAATCTTTTCTTTTTAAGAACACTTAGACTTCATATTCTCTGCTAAATATGGAATGCGGATCTCAAATCAATGATGAAGTAAAAAATCACAGGATAGCTTTCTAGAAAAATGATGTCTCTTGTATGATGGAGCTTCTAAATATACTACTGGGCATGTGGGAGGAGGAACTCCATATAGGACCTGTTGACCGCCCATTTAGCACCGGTGGTCAACTCATGTGCCATGAAGAGATGCATCGTTAGATACAGTATGGTTGAAGACCTTTGGTTCTACAGGGATGTGTTTGGCCCAGCATTTAATTTTTGTAATTGGAATCTCCACACCCCTGCGTGGGTTAATAATGTAATAGGTCTGCATGAGTCATGTCTAGGTCAGTTACCTTGGGATCAGTTCACTAGGAGAGTTCCTTTCACTGAGGGTTTTTTATCCTCAGGTTATCATTGGGCCTTCCAGCCTTAATGATTTCCCTTGAGTTTTTCCCTCGCACTTTACATATGTCCTCCAAAGTGGTGAACGACGTTCCAGTGTGCTTATGTTTTGGTAACTATATAGGGAAATCATTGTAAATGACCATGCAAGACATCTTAGAAAGTTTCGCGGAATTCCGTCGAGTTTAGGTTAGTTTTTTTTTAATTAATTAATTTTTAATTAAATTTCCCTAAGTTTGGAGGTTTAATTATTTAATTAACTAATTATTTTTGAGCAATAATTGTAAAAACTGGATCCTTGGACTTTTGATAGGGGTATTTGTGCTAAAAAGAAATGGAATAGCACCTCCTACATCCTTGGACCAAGTTTCAGCTCGGTCGGACAACTTTAGCCATGGGTTAGTCCACCTAGATTGTCAGTTCGTCCATAACAACAATTTTAATTGCTAAGTCCAAACATGGCAAAATTGTAAAAATTGTAATAATGAGTTAGATGATGTGAAATATTGAAATGATGGTTAGAGAGAGACCCCCAAAGCATAACCTTAGCCTTCCTACCCTTTTCAACCTTGTTTAACCCCTTTTCCAACCCCCACACTCAAGAGTTGCACCCCCTAGGGGGATTGACGTTTTTCACTTTTTAATTTAATTGTGACTTTGGTGTGGCTCCCTCTCCTAAGTTTTCACTTCATTTAACCTTCCTATCGCCCCTAGAGGTGATCCCCCTTACTCCACCTCATCCATACTTGAGTTTGGGTTGATTTTTGACCAAAGGGAGCGCTCTCCAAGAGAGTTACGCCCTCCTTTTCCTCTCTCCAATGAAAGTTACGTTTTTATTTAAAATGTGACTCTTCACCTTTCTTTGGCACGGATCCCATGCCTTTCCCTCACCCTTTCTGTAATCCCAACACCTCACATCTACTCCTCACCTCTCATCTCTTCTCCTCATCCCAAGAGGTGCGCCCTCCCTCATCTAGAAACTCCAACAAATAATTTAAAAAAAAATTATTTGAACCTTTTCAACTTCCATGGCACAAATCCCACACTTCCTACATGCGATTAGATCTATCTACATAACTTTTCTATTTTTCTACACCCTAGATCTATTGTGCAAACCCTAGGAGGTGCGCCCTAGCCTAGAGATCTACTCTATTGCTTGGTGGTGGACACTTGGCTTAGATCCAAGAGGGGTAGGTTTGCCTCTCCAAGCATAAATAGATCTCTTTTCCTCTCCCCAACCTACCATATCTTGAGCTATTGTTATGCTACTTGATTTTCCTCTCTCTCTCTTGTCATTTCACACATTTTCATGTCATTCTAGTTCTAAGGTTTTGGAGTATTCCTCTCCAAGATCTACTTCTTTTGGCAATAGAATTCAAGAAGCTTTGGAGGACAACAATTGAGTAATGTGTATGCTTGCTTCTCTTATGCACATGGAGGTAACTTTGTTTTGTTTTCTTTTATGAATCATGCTATATTGGATCTTGGATAAAGTGTTATCTTGGTAGGTTAGATGGTGCGTATGCCCTTTTATCCTATGAATCTTGATGCATAACTTAAATTGAAGTGTCGTTTATGTTTATTGCATTAACATTCTATCTAGTATATGCTTGATCTTGAAGGAGGATTGCAGGTTAGCTTTCAAGGTCTCATTGGGAAGACCTTCTAGAAGGGAAGGGTCTCTTGAGGCTTCACATACTCCAACTATCTAGATCTATTACTTTTCTCTCTATTGTTGTACATCCATCTCATTTTCAGCTAGCATAATCATTGTTTAGATAGGTCAAAATCATATAAATTTTATATCTTGTATTGTGGAAAGTTTTTGCTCCAAAAGGGCAAGGGTTTCCTTAACTTTGTTTGGTTGTGTGTAGCCATCCTAGCAAGCAAAGCTTGTTGTTTTTACAGGTATATCAGATCTGGTTGGAGGCTCTTGGCTGCCCCAAAGAGACACACACAACACTTCAAGACCCCTTGGGGAGTTTGGTAGCTATCTCTAACCCCCTCTTGTCATTTTCTAGCCTAGAAATGCACTTTTTCCTTTTATTTGCTTGTTTGTTTGAGCTTAAAGTGTAAGAGGGGAGGTGGTACGGCCTCCCCTCTTCTTTAAGCTTGTGGGTAGGTAGGATGTAGGCTATATCTAGCTTTTCTTTCATTTTTTTTTTAGTTTTCTTTAGCTTGGCCGCAAGGTTTAGAAGGTGTGGGCACCTTCTCAACCTTGACGTGGAGTTTGCTTGATTGTTTGTTAAGTAGTTTGTAGATTAGTTTACTTTTCCTTTTGCTCATCTTTCATTTGTTTGCCCCAATAACTAAGAACGAAGAATACTTAATCTAACTAAGTCAAGATAATTTAATAACCTACCTAGTTGGGAGAGGAACACCCCAAAGAGGTACGGATAAGTGTTAATGCTTTACTTTTGATGTGATGTGGTTGATCTAATGGTTCAATGTTCTTGATGCTTATGTTATAGATCTAATCTCATCATCTTAAGTCCATTGGGCAACACACTTAAAATTTTCTTTTGAATCTTGCTTAGTTTCTTTTCAAGCTCATAATATCTCTATTAAGCACATATTTTAATCTTAATGCCTCACACATCTTAAAGTGCTTAACAAGTAAATGGTTTATTGATTAATTGTTAATATCTATTGGTAGCCACGTATTGGGCTTTGAATGTGTTGAATGATTAACTTGGCAAACTCTTAAATTTTCTTCATCTCCTTAAGGCAAGCTGTTCTTGCCATTGATCTATTATTTCTAAGCAAGCTTCTATTGATGTGCATGTGATAATCTTTATTTCTTTCAGCCATCTATTATTTTGCTTTACATGTGTTGATTCACTCATTGATTTAAACTTAAGCAACACACTCATTGAGCAAGTAACAGTTTCGGCCATATCATTCATTTGCACTTAAAAGGTACTTTAAAACCTTCTAAACACTCTTTAAATCACCTAAAAGTCTACCTAATTGTTATATATACTTAATAGATTACTTTAGGGTACCTTAGACCACCATTTCCACCATCTAAAACGGGTTTGAGGAAAACAACGGAGGGTAGTGGCAGGGGACTGTCTCGTGGCGCACCAGGGGTGTGTCCTCTCCGAGAAGTACTCTTACTGTTAGGGCTGACTGGTTCTGCTAGGGTTGGCCTCGTTGCCATACTATCTTGAGCGTCCAACAGTTATTTGGCAACAGGAGGAGGAGGCTTTGGTGAAAGCTAATAAAATTTGTAAATCTTAAGAAAAGCTTAACTATTAAACCCTTGACCAAATCTAATAGAATACTTGGGGGGCTTAATAATAAAGAGTGTAAATCTTCTTC
>SNQJ01S0043250.1:84983-135455 GCA_010110895.2 Picea sitchensis
AACGAAACCTCCCTCTAATCTTATTGTACACTAGAAATTGGAAGATAAGGCAGTCCTTCAACTTGGTGTCCTATAGGTGAAAAATTTGAGAGGGCTTCTCAAAGCTCGAAATGTGGTGGTCTACCTCAACTCAAAGATGATGTGTACAAATTTTGAATTGGCATAAAGAAACCCTGGTGTTGTGCACCAATGTTTCCAAGTATACTCGAGTATGATAATAAGGTCATCCCTCAACAACATTAGGTGCTCAAAATATAAATCCATGTTAGGGTCGAGGTCCTCGAGAGGGCCAATCCAAGTGACCTATATATGTTCATTGTAAATGCCTTCTCTCATCACCCTATTCAACCTTATTTAGAGGGAAGGAAGTGACAAGGTGCATCAATATAATCCTTGAAAGGGGGGAGACAATCAATGGATTTGTCGACACACTAGAGGAGAAAATAAGTCTTAGAGAACCAACATTGTCTTCATCTAGGGTACATGACTTCCAAAGCATAAAAAATCTCTTACGAGGAGAAAATTACTAGGAAGGGGTGCCTCTCTCATTCCAAGGTTGAGTCACCTATAGATTATAACCTATGGAGCAAGGAGACCAATATGAAAATAGACTCAAGGTGCAAAGGTTGTGCACCAAACTCAACATAAATGTTGTCATGAGGAATATATGTATCCAATAGATCATACATTGTAGTAGGAGGATATGTAATCTCTTAGTCCTAATCCAATCAACGCTCACCAAATTAGATCTCAACGACTTAGAGTTATAAAGAACAATGGGCTTTATGATCAAGTCTTAAGAGGTGCATCTTGGATGAGATATCTTGGAAGTGACACTACAAATATTGTTTCTCAAGCATGGCCAGAGATTCAAATATAACCCTTGCAAAGTTGGGGTTGAAAAGTGTGCCTCAAGCTAAAACACGACCTTGAGAACTAAAACCCAAAGCAAGTGTAGGAAATGATATTCTCAATCTCCCTCCATTTGTGGTGGAAGCAATACTGAAAGAGAGCATTCTTTAACAAATTGAAGATCATCACCTTAGTTTTACTAAAGTTGATTGTCAACTATCGAATATCATAGAAACTAGAGTGCATTAATTTTCCTCTGAATCCCTTTGGGTGATGAGGCTAATAGGATTGTGTCACTGAAAAATAAATGTAAATATATCAAGATATGATAAAGTAGACAGCCACCATCTTGTATGTGCTCTTTGAGACTAAGGACATCGACTCATCACTAAATCCCAAAGAGAGTTGACGAGAGATTTGACACCTATGGTTTTGTTGATGAAAGTTCATAGGCCATGATTCATTTAAAGATGACCAAGGATCGACTTGTAAAGTCTCATGATATAAAACAAACGAGTCCATAAGATGCCAATGTTGCATAAATTCTAGAACATAACCTCTCTTGAAATAGAGTTGAATGCCTTTCAAAAGTATACTAAGCAACAAAAGAGTTTCAGAGAGTGACGACGTGCCTCCTCAATAATACCACAAAGTTTGAACATGTGGCCAATGTTTTGAGACACTCACTGAAAACTTGCTCGTCCTTTTTTCCCTTGAGGTTCCTCTTGTCCCATTGTTCAGAAAACCACATATGAAGCATTGTTGCATAGGTCTTGGCAAAAGTGTTTCCAATCACGATAATCTTGTAATTATTAGGCTCTGTTGTATCCCCCAATTTAAAGATGGGATGGATGATATGGTGAAACCAAAAGGGAGGAAAACTTGAAGAAACAACATGATTAAACATATCAACAATGTAAAAATGTAAAGAGTTGTTGACAAAAAATTGGTCATCTATATTTTTCCGCTCATGGAATAATAAAAAAATGATATAAAAAAAATAAAAAAAATTTGAACTATAACAAGTTCACCGCATAGCCCTTGGTTTCAGCTTCATCATTCATTTTTTGGATTCAAAATCCAAGTTTGTATGCTCGAGATATCCAGGTTTTCGTTTAAACGACAAAAGGCGCTTCTTCCATGTAGAACCAAGATAATTTCTTGGAAATACATCTAATTTTTTGGGTTCATAACCCATGTATTTTCTTGAATTTTTCGAGCCCAAGACCCATGCTTTTCTTCTTATTATAGCATGATGGGTTAACTCACCACACCGGCCATGCTCCACTCTTCTCTCTTCTCCTTATACCTCCCCACCACTTCACTCCATACTTAGATTACTTTATATCCTTCGCGGGTTCATGTGATAGCGAGTTCATGTGTATTCCTCACCTTCGTGGGCACCCGCCACACTCCACACCCACCATACTCTTCACACCCTCCACACTCCTTATCTCTCCATACTCCCTTCTTTCTCCATGACGGGTTGGTAGACTCATTTTCCCTTACCCCCTCACCTCCCTCACTCCCCAACTCACGAACCCATCCCCGCTTCCTACACTTTACCCCCACCCCCCCACGTCACTCCCTCACCTCCGACACCTACATTTCTCCCCATCCCCTTACACTACCCTCTCATTCCACCCTCTTCCACACTTAAACTATATTTTAAATTCATTTCATGAATTATTAACTAACCAATGAGAACACTCCTTTCCCTCTCGTTCCACCCTCTTCCACACTTAAACTATATTTTAAATTCATTGCATGAATTATTAACCAACTAATGAGAACACTCCATATAGAAAGTTCCACCCTCTTCCACATTCCTTTCCCTCCCATTCCACCCTCTTCCACACTTAAACTATATTTTAAATTCATTGCATGAATTATTAACCAACCAATGAGAACACTCCTTTCCCTCTCGTTCCACCCTCTTCCACACTTAAACTATATTTTAAACTCATTGCATGAATTATTAACCAACAAATGAGAAAACTCCATATAGCAAGTTCCACCCTCTTCCACACTTAAACTATATTTTAAATTCATTGCATGAATTATTAACCAACCAATGAGAACACTCCATATAGCAACTAATTGTTACATATTTGAATTCATTGCATGAATTATTAACCAACCAATTAGAACACTCCATATAGCAACTAATTGTTACATGAAACGTGATGACTCACTTTTGGAGACACATGGCAACATACTATTGGTTATATATGGCATCCAATGAGATTATCACAAATGACAGTCTATGGAGAGATGACACATGACATCTAACTAATGGAAACACATGGCATCCCACCATTGGAGACACATGGCATGTTATTATTAGAGAGACGTGGCGACATTTGGATGGATGACTCATCATGTTGATTGGGAATGAGGTGGTTGTTACATGACACGTGATGACTCACTTTTGGAGACACATGGCAACATACTATTGGTTATATATGGCATCCAATGAGATTATCACACATGGCAACCTATGGAGAGATGACACATGGCATCTAACTAATGGAAACACATGGCATCCCACCATTGGATACACGTGGCACATTATTATTAGAGAGACATGGCGACATTTGGATGGCTGACTCATCATGTTGATTGGGCATGAGGTGGAGGATGATTTTGGTCAAAATATTAATTATTTAATCAATATCCTAAGGGGTTGACCTATAATTATCCATAGTCTTTTTTTAATTCTTACAAAGTGTATGTTACATTATTTAATATATACACAAAAGAATCAATAAATCCCATGCATGTGGGATAACTATTTTGAAGACAAGTCGAATTTCTAAAGGAAGAAGGCAAATTCAAATCAAGGGCCCAAATTGCCCGGTGAATATTGATCAACGGTTGTTGAGCTTTAAATCTTCTGAAGGCCATATATTGAGATCCGAGAGTCGTAATTGCACAAACTTGACCTCGTTGGAAAGGTATTTTGATGAGGAGAATGATGGGATAGGTCTCGAGAGATAAAATTTGTAGAAGTTTCTCAAAAAATAAAAGAACATTCAGCCATATTTTTATCTTATGCTGATAAATCTGCTTGACACCTCGACTTCACGAGGTCATATATTGAGATCCAGGAAATGAAATTACGCATAGAAGGAATTATTATAAATATAATATGATGAATATCACATATAAATTGGTTTCCATGGCTGAAAAGTTGATTATCCTATCCAGAAAATTAAAACACAACCCCCCTTTTAAAAGAGCAATTAATTAAATTTTTGAAAAATAAAAGTTATTTAAAAATTTGTATTAAAGACAGAAAGGGGTCAAATTCAAGATATGAATATCAATGATGTCAATTCATTAATGTGATTTAATTAATTCAATAATTAAAGTGAATATTTCAAGAAGAAAAGTGTACAGGAAATTCAATAAGAGAAAACCCTAACTTCCTTAAGGAGTTAGAAGAAAGTTTTTTTAAAAGGAAAGAAAGGTCTTCATCAAAAGGATTCATTTTTATTGAGAAGGGCAGGGGTAGAGGATCATAAGAAGTAGGTACATACATCAATATGCAACAAAATTCCGATCAACGAAAAAAGAGATCTCCATCTTCTCAACTCTTTTCTTCTTCTACACTATTTTCTCAAAGTTTTATGCTTGAATCTTTAAACTGAGCACAAATATTAGATTCTTGAGTGTTCCTCTTGTATTCTTCAAAATACGTTTCTTATATGATCATGGAGTATTCACATCCATGTATATGACTGTCAGAGATTTTGTGTATTGTTGAATATATTTCATGAATAAAACTCCACAAAGAATTACTCCTGGGCATGACTTCAATGATTTTTCAGATCTTGGGATTTCTGAGTGTGAGATGTTTGAAGTATGCTTATAAAATTCTCTTTTGTTTTAACTGCAATACTCTTTTAATTTTTTTTTTATAATAAAAACTCTTCTCTCGTATTTCTCGTGAGAAGACATGGATCTATTCTCTATTTGTATATGATTTAGAAGGTTGTATTTATGATGATGAGCAAAGAGATATTCTGATATTGAAGCCTCCCTTCAATCTTTCTATTGTTAAAAGATTTATTTCTGTACTTGAATATCAAGAAACATTTCATATATATATAAAGCAATAAAGACTTGGAGTTTGCTATCTAGTATTCTCCTCAATCCAAGATATTCAAGACATATATTTTAGCCAAAAATGAGTACCACCTCTATAAAAACATAGGGGGATTCATATCCTCGTGAGGTTGTTGTTTCGATTTTAACAGATCTAAACATCAACATTTTTGGTGACTCAACTGCGGAGCCATTTATTTTCAAGATATTTGAGGCCTTGCTTCATATCAAATCGAGGAACCAAAGTCTCCATGGTTAAAGTTTTGAAATAAGATCAAGAGAAAGATTCAAAATGAATTAGGTTTTTGAAAAACTTGTTCAAAGAGCACTAAATGGCCTTGAAGATATTTTGTGGAAATTTCAGTCGCAAATCAGTTGTGACAATTTTTATAAAAACATAGAACTATCTAATATTTTAGAGGATGATCTCCCTAGTGACTCCATCCTTGAAACTCGAGATTTAAAAGAAAGATGCCTTGGCGATTTCACTGAAAAATATTTCATAGTTTCAAAAAGATCAATTTGAATATTCCTATGAGGAATTTCTTTCATGTTTTGAAGATGTTTTTCCTTCTCCACCAGGGCCAACAAAAGTTGTTCAAGATACAATAAAAAGAGAGGGTATCCAAAAAAAGAAACATTTGCATAGAATCCCACTCAATTTGCAAGGAGAAGTTCATCCCTTGCCAGATATTTCCATGGACAAATTTCTCATATTCTTCAGAAATATTTCAGAAGATGTAGAGAAACATTTGATCAAATTTGACAGTGCTTGTGAAAACTTTAATGTGGCTGAAAATGATGTTGCATGCTTCTTGTTCATCTTAACTCTAAAGAAAGATGCTAGTGAATGGTTTTACTCATTGCTTCCCAAAACCATCACTAGTTGGGATGTACTAGAAAAATTATTCGTGGAGAAATTTGTTCCAAGAAAAGATCCTTATTCTCTTTTCTTGAAGTTGGTTGAAATTCATATGAATAAGGAAGAGACAGTAAAAATTTTTACTTTCAAGTTCATGAAAGTTCTTTACGGTATTACTCAAGAAATGTTTCCAAACAATGTTATTATTTTCAGTTACTATGAAAATGCTTTGCCTATGAATCTAAAATTTCTATTGAAGCAAGAGGTAAAGTGCATCTGGAAAGAATTAATGCAGCGAGCTCAAGTCAATGAAAGAGATGTTCTTGAAAACGATGCGAGTATATTAAGTTTCCCAATACATTTTCAAGACAACAAAGGAATGGACTTAGAAGAAAATTTTGGTGAAAGACATGAAATTTTTTCAGTTCATGTTTTTGAAATTAAAAATGAGGACTATAATGTTTCAATTCAAGAAAACTATCATCCTCTACATGCCTCATTGGAAGGGAATTTAAATCTCTCATGTGCTTAATTGGAGAGCAATAATCTTAATGAGTTCAAAGATGAATATGAGGATTTTATTCAAAATAATCATGATGAAAATATTGCAGAAGATTATCAAATAGCGCAGCCAATTTACATCAAGCCACAAGAGCAATGTTTAAATTTGATGAACATGAATATTGGTAAGAGTCATCAGTTTTTGCCAGACTTTTATGATGTTGATTCCTTATCTGAAACAAAGTTTAATGAAGAAGATATCCTTCAAACATTAAAAGAAGGGCATTTTCAACAAAAGGATTCATGGGCAATATTTTCTATTTCTGAAGATTATGAAGTTGTTGATGAACGCCAAAGAAAAGTCTTACAATTCCCCACAAATGACCACCAACAATTCATTGTTGCAACTTCACCATGAAAATATGATCATTACACTAAGAAGGAATTCTTTCAAAACATTGTTGATGAATCAGAAATCTTGGAGGTAGACAGTGATAAGGAGAGAGATGAAATTATTCTTAGATCGGAAACTCCTCATCCAATCAAATACAATAGTATTCTTGAGCAACCAATAATCGATTTCATTGAATCATGGTTCCAAAGCATTGTTGGTGAAGCAATGAAATCATATCCTCAACACACCTGGTTCATTTTTTCTCCAATACATATTGAGAGTGCCCCTGACTCATTGGTACAAGCCCAAATATGTTTCACAGTTCGAGAGCTCATTCAACAGACCAGTTGGATGCTTGAACGACTCTATAGGAAATCTACCTGCACTTGAAAGTGTCTCTTCCCTTCAAGTAAGGTATGGTAGGTAGATCTTGTATGTATATAGTTTGTTTCTTTAGTTCAAGTTTTGCACAATAAGGAAATCACTCTATTGAAATAATATTTGAAGATAACTCCATGAAAGAGGAAGGATTATAAGAATTTACTTTGAAGATGACTCCATAGCCCAATAGAGAAGGAAATTGGTTTTCAGTTTCGAGGTTCTTAGCAACCCACAGGGGGTCACTATCTCGCAGTTGGAGCTAGTTGTTGACCAAAAAATGGTCATCTATATTTTCCTACTCATGGAGTAACAAAAAAATTGATATTATAATTTTTTTTTGAACGATAACAAGTTCATTGCGTAACTCTCAGTCTCAACTTCGTCGTGCATTTTTTGGATTCAAAATCCAAGTTCGTATTCTCAAGATATCTAGGTTTTCATTTAAACGACAAAAGGTGCTTCTTCCATGTGGAAAAAAGCTAATTTATTGGAAATACATCTAAATTTTTGTGTTCATAACCCATGTATTTTCTTGAATTTTTCGGGCCCATGATCCATGATTTTTTATTTATTTATTTATTTATTTTTCTGATTATAGCATGGCAGTTTAACTCACCACAACCACCATGATACACTCTTCTCTCTTCTCCTTATACCTCCCCACCACTTCACTCCATACTCAGATTACTTTATATCCTTCACGAGTTCATATGATAGCGAGTTCATAAGTATTCCTCACCTTCGCAGGCACCTGCCACACTCCACACCATCCATACTCCTTACACCCACCACACTCCTTATCTCTCCATACTCCCTTCTTTCTCCACGGTGGGTTGGAGGACTCATTTTCCGTTACCCCCTCACCTCCGTCACTCCCCAACCTGAAAACACGTCCCTGATGCCTACACTTTACCCCCCTTACCTCACCCTACGTCACTCCCTCACCACTGCCACTTACATTTCTCCCCATCCCCTTACACTACCCTCCCTTTCCCTCTCGTTCCACCCTCTTCCACACTTAAACTATATTTTAAATTCATTACATGAATTATTAACCAACCAATGAGAACACTCCATATAGAAACTAATTGTTACATGACACATGACAAATCACTTTTGGAGACACATGGCAACATACTATTGGTTAAATATGGAATCCAATGAGATTATCACACATGGCAACCTATGGAGAGATGACACATGGCATATAACTAATGGAAACACATGGAAACCCTCCATTGGAAACACGTGGCACGTTATTATTGGATACATGTGGAAAAATTTGGATGGTTGACTCATCATGCTGATTGGGCATGAGGTGGAGGATGATTTTGGTCAAGATATTAATTATTTAATCAATTTCCCAAGGGGTCGACCTATAGTTCTCCATAGTCTTCCTTAAATTCTTACCAAGTGTATGTTACATTATTTAATATATACACAAAAGACTCATAAAATCTCATGCATGTGGGATAACTATTTTGAAGACAAGTCTAATTTCTAAAGGAAGAAGGAAAATTCAAATCAAGGGCCCAAATTGTCTTGTGAAGATTGATCAACAACCGTTGAGCCTTAAATCTTCCAAAGGCCATAAAGAACCATTGAGCCTTAAAGAACCATTTCATATATATATAACAAGAAAGACTTGGATTTTTCTATCTATCATTCTTCCCAATCCAAGATATTCAAGACATATCTTTTAGCCAAAGATGAGTACCACCTCTATAAAAATGCAGGGATAGTCATATCCTCACAAGGTTGTTGTTTCGGTCTTAACAAATATAAAAATCAACAAGAGTCAATACCATGTTTGAGGAACTTCACCTAGGGACCTTCCTCTATAGTCTTGCTTGTGGTCATAACCTTGATTTGTCTCTAGATGTCCCCTAAGGAAAATAAATACTAGGGAGAGGGGGGAAGAGATGTGGACTAGGATATTCCTAGGTACATTGTATAGAGAGGCTCTATGAGAGAAAAGGGAATGATAGTCATTGTAAGGTGGAAGAGAAACATGCTTAGGGATGAGGGTTCACTAGAAGGATTTATGTGAATGATGGAGGGCTTCGAGAAGCTCACATATCCTTGTATCAAGAAAGTTGGGTTTCTTGAGATGGAGGAGGTATTTGTAAACTTTGTGAGTGGAGGGAATGGGCGGGGTGCTTGTGTAAGAATTACATTTCATGTTGTACCATCAATTCATGGGGTAGGTGCTAGGTATAAGGATGTGCATATGATGCTCGATTGTGTGGAGGTAAGAGTCCAACACAACCTCCCAAATTTCCATGGAGAGGTCATGTTTATCCTTAAGTGTCGAGAGGGACAATAAGTGGGAGGGAGGCAAGATCAATTGTGAAAGGTAAGTAGTAAAAGAGTCTACAAACTTAGTGTCAAAGCAATGCTATTAGAACTGGACTAGAACTGGCAAAATTGATCGATTTGATCTGTTTCAGGGCCTTTCTGGTCTAGTTCAGGTTTTTGGACCATTTTTGGTTGATTTCGTATGGAACCAACCTTAACGCACTGAACTATTCGGTTCCTTACGGAACCAACCAGTTTGGTATGACACAGTATGGTGTGGCTAGGGACCAACAAAATTTAAATTAAAAAAAAAGAAGAAGAAGAAGTTATTTTCAAGCAAAATACCTAACTCTAAGGACCTACTAACACTATTTAAATAAGTCCCCCCCGTCTATTTCATTCATCCTAGTAATTAATAGTAATATTAAATTATTAAATTAATAGTAATATTAGTTGACATTCTCCTTTATCTTTCATGTTCTATTATTTTACTTAAATTTTTAACATTACCATTAATTGTTTCAAGATGTTTGAGAGTGGTTCCAACCTCATTGGACTTCATATGTAGAAAGTAGAATTTTAGACCCCATTCAAAATTCATTAGACTTAACAGTTTTTAAGATTTAAGATTGGTAGGATTGCAACATTTTTGCTAGATTCTATCATGTATGAGGGTACAAAACTTGCATTTAAACAAGATCACCAATCCCTCTATGTACCTTGATGTTGTTGGCATTTATTATTGAACTCGTCTTTCATGACCGCAGTAAAAATGTACCCTTAGGCTCAAGTAAAATCAATGATTAGGCATGTTAATATTTTTTATCTTATTTTAAAGCTTAGAGGGTGATATTATTGATGAGGATCCTAACATAGGCAATGATTTTGATGATATGTAGTTATTTGTTGTAGCATGATTTGTTTTTTGGACTCTAGAGGCCATTTAGAGTCCTATTTGATGATGCATTTTGGTTCAGAGATGGGTTGCACTAGGTGTTATTTTAGTTATATGCACACTTACTTGTTATATACACAAGAAACTTTGCATATTTGTATAATGGTTTGGATTCAAATGGATGCACATGAATATATATATATATATATTTCAAAATTTGAATATGTTGTGTTTTTTGATTGATCGGTTTTATAATCCGTTTTTTTTGTGGTTCCAATCCGGTTCACATTTTTGGGGTTGACCGGTTCGATGATCGGTCCAATTTTGATAGAATTGTGTCAAATTGGACCATAATATGAGGGGTGCCAAGGTGGTGTGAGGTACACTGTGGGGTGGGGGATAAGAAGGGAGGAGGTAACATAAGCATCATGATCCACAAGGGGAAAGGAGGGTAGACCAAGAGGTGTAGGGTGTGAAGGAGAATATATAGGATAGCCTAGACAATATGCCACACTTGTATTTCCATTGTGAGGGAAGCATGTGAAGCTTGCATAATCAAGTTATATGTGGAGATCATTAAGGAGCAAGAAGACATGAGATTCTCCAAGTTGGAGAAATGTCTGCTATATGATGAAAGTAGACCATATCCATCAATTGAAGCTCTATGTAGATTAACCATATCACGGTCAATCTCTTGTATGCAGAGAATATCCTTTTATTTTTCATGTACACCCAAAAGTATGACATCTCCTAGCGTCAAGTTATACAAAATATCCAGGTTGAGGTAAAGGTAGTAATATCCATATGAATGATGAGAAAAGCTCGAGGAGGATATAGGGAAATGAAGTTATCTCAAGATAAGATAAGATAATTTTTATTAATCTCTGAAAAATGACCACAAACAGTTCAATGGGACTTTTAAGTACGTTAGTGAGATTACAAAGTGTGAGTGATAAAGTTATATATGCTTCTTTAATTCAATTACTTCCCTAGTACTACTTCCACTTCCTAGTTCAGACTGCTTGATATTGCAACTTTTTCTAGGTTCATAATTGCGATCAGAAGGTCCTTACTAAATATCCTAATGGGAACCTCCCTTGAGAGAGGTCAGTGCCTCCGTAAAATGTCTAGAAGTTTCAAAATCAACGATTGGGTCGTTCACCTATAAATTCAAGCACATGGTCATAATCCAATTTGTCAATAAACTTTAATATATGAGGAAAATGTCCTATGGCTGCTTCTTGATGTTTGTCTTTCCTCTCCATCACAAGCACCACAAATTGTAAAAATATGACAAGAAATAAATTAATCGATTACATGAAAAAAAAATCCGATCCAACTGTAGTGCAAGACTTTAGTTTTCAAATGAAATATTATGAATTGAATACACTCTTCTACCTTTTATTTTGCTTATGGGATTTCCCTCAATTCAACCCAGTCTTCCTCTGCATATACAAATAGATTACAAAGAATTTTCACTTCAACGATACCCAGTAACTAGTCATCCAGTATAGAGATCAAGCTCACCATCAAATTCATATGATTGTGCCCCGACCTAGTGCTCATCATTAGATGACATTTATTTATATTCTTGCATGAAATCAAATGCAGGGCTTCTCCTACCTCACTGAAGAGCTCCGTCGTTCATTCATTATTATTTATCACCACCATTAAAAACACAAAGAAGAGATTACTCAAAGCTCCCCTATTAGAGTCGTTGATCATTATCCCATCCTTTGCAAAAATATTTAAAGTATTGATGGCCAGAATTTGCAACCATTGATCATTATACCGCCATTTACAAGACTCTTTAACATGTTGGTGAAAACCCCCCTTTCTCCTTGGGGCTGTGCGACCTCCCGGTCAAGGATATTCAATTCTCGGATCTGAATTAGCTCTCTGAAACCTTAATGGTCTTGCTTGTAAATAAACACATGACTTTTCTGTCTATCAATGCAAGTTCTATAACACTCACGATCTCTTCTTCTCACTATTGAACGATCACGACTCAGGCACTATCTCCTCCTCCGTTAACTCCTTCCCTCATGTGACCTCGGGCTATGTCCACACACGATTTCAGGCGCGGTCGAAAGTGGTTTGGGATCAACCCACTTTTCTCCCTGCAATTCACTACCAATTGCCATGCGTCTTTTTTGCAATAACATGGTTTCAATTGCGGCCTGCTATCAAATTTTTAACATCCGAGTACTTTCCATCCCCGCAATCCTTCGTGATCATCGATCTCAAGATATCGATGACGCTTTTGAACCTGACGGTTCAGATCTGTCCTTTCCCAATCTATGGATTAGAACTAACCCATCTAAATCAACGGTTGTGATTTATTCCATGATTCAGGCTTTAGGATTTTCAAATCTCAACTCCTTCTTTCTCCATAATGGCTATCTCCCAAAATAAAAGATCTGTTGACATTTGTCCTCCTCAAATCGATGGTTATAATTTACTTCGGACCTTCGGGGTTCAAATATTTCAATTCTCAACTTCCCAGAGTATTATTATTCGAAGTTCGTGATTTGTCGCCACACGTCCCTCTGGATCTGACGGTCTGGATTTACTTTAGGTCTTCTTGGATAGATCTTGACCCTTTATCTTGTCCAACTTCTGCAAATTCTTCTTCTGAAGAATTTCTTCGACACTTAGTCGATTTCTGGTCCTGTGCACTCCTTGCAACTGACCTCTGCACTTTCTTATGAGAAAAACACGAGTTATTTCTCCAAGTCAAAGACTTCACATACGCACTCCTTGCGCTTAATATGCACACTCTGCATACAAAAGTTCCACGCTATCTCTTCTGAGCTTCGAGTCGAAAAAGAATCCCTCACACGCACTCCTTGTGTTCGGTATGCACTCCTTGCATAACTTACAGAAGAGAAAACACTTGAAACTTATTCAATTCTTCATAAATTCATTCCTTCACCATGAACATCATACATCCACAAAATAGATAACAACAGTAAAACTGTAAAAAAATATCAACACTGTACAATTGGATGGATTTCCTCTATTCTATTCATTTCATAAATAAATACATGATTACAACTTCTGTCTCTTACAAAACTACAATGAAAACTTGTCTAAGGACCTAGAGATTCCTCGCTCTTCTTTCTCCTATCTAAATTCTATCACACTCTACTCAAGCGGTTACCTACTCATCTTAATTAATGCAACCTAATGACTAATACGGGATAATATCCTATACCTGTAATATATTACAATCGTGTAAGGATTTACAATGATCCTTCAGTTCAAAACGGTTTCCCGAATTTACATACATCTAATTAATTAATGAGAGATTAAAAAAATCTCCACATCGATACCAAGCTGGTTAAGAGTCGATTTGTCTCTTTCAATGCATTGATGTGTCGACTTTTCTTCCACGTCCGCTTTGTTTTGATTTGATAGCGATGCTCCTGCATCATACTCCTCTGGCCAAAATATTCATGGACTCTTGTCCATGAGCTCTCACACTGTCTTTCCATGCTTCAAAATATCAGGTTCAGTTACCCAACTTGAATCTTCCATAGGGTGATCCTTCCACTTTAACAAATATTCAGGATGCATCTTTCTTTTGGTTTTCCTTCCAACTCTTTGTTCTAATATTTTCTCCATCTGAGGTTTTTATACTATGGGCATATGTTCTTCCCATTGAATCTCTTCATGAACATCTAATTCTCCCGCGTCATCTCTGTTATAAGGATACAAATTTGCAATGTTGAATATCGGTGATATTCCAACATTGTCCGACAACTCTATATCATAAGCATTTGCTACAAATTTCCTAAGGATCTTGCATGGTCCTATATTCTTCATCTTCAAATTATTATATGTTCCTCTCGGAAACCTCTCCTTCCTCAAATGAGGTAAAACTTCTTCTCCCACTTCAAATTGAACTTCCCTTCTTTTATGATCAACTCTGTCCTTATACTTTTGATTACTATCCTGTATCTACCTCCTAACTTGATCATGAAGTCTTTGCATTTCTGTAGAAAAATATTATGCTCCAACGCTCCTGAATTCATCTTGTTTCAACTCTCTCAATTATGAAATCACTCTTGGCTGTCTTCCATATACTATCTCAAATGGACTTTTTCCAGTGATTCTATTAACTGAATTGTTAAATGCAAATTCTACCTGTGCCAGAATTTGATCCCACTGACGACCTTGTTCAATGAATAAACTCCTTAACAAATTTCCCAGACTCTTGTTCACCACTTCAGTCTGTCCATCTGTCTGAGGGTGATATGTTGAACTAAAAGATAAATTAGTTCCCAGCCTCTTCCATATAGTCCTCCAAAAGTGTCCTACAAACTTAGTGTCCCTGTCTAAAACTATACTTCTGGCACAATTTCTCTGGAAAACACATTGGCTATGTGTGTAGCATCATTTGTCTTTTGGCATGATATAAAATATTCCATATTAGAGAATCTATCGACCACAATGAATATGGAATCACTTCCCTTCTGGGTTCTAGGTAATCCCAATACAAAATCCATACTAATTGTGTCCCAAGGCCTTTCTGGAATAGGCAATGGATGATACAAACCAATATTTTGTCTCTTTCCTTTTGCATGTTGACAAATCTTACATCGATCTACAAATTTATTCACATCTTCCCTCATACCTCACCAATAATACAAACTACTTAGTTGTGCAAATGTTTTGTCACGACCGAAATGTCCGGCTAGACCTCCACTATGTTTTTCTTTCAACAAATTATCTCTCATTGAGCATATTGGTATACACAATTGACTTCCTTTAAATAACAATCCATCCTGGATCAAATATTTTTCCCATGGGTTGTTATCCCTCAAAAAAGGATTTTCATATGCTTCATAAGCCTCCTTAAAATATGGATCTTCCTGATACATTTCCTTAAGGTGCTCAAACCCTAAGGTCTCCACTTGGAATTCATGTACAACTAAACTTCTCCTACTCAAAGCATCTGCAACTTTATTAGCACTTCCAGAAATATGTTTAATGAAAAAAGTAAAATTTTGCATAAATTCTACCCACTTAGCATGCCTCTGATTCAACTTCTCTTGCCTAGTAATAAATTGTAAAGCTTGATTATCACTATACAAGACAAACTCTGTTGAAATTAAATAATGTCTCCATTTATTCAAAGCTTGAATCACTGCATAAAACTCCTTGTCATATGTAGAATATTTCTCCCTAGCGTCATTCAACTTTTCACTAAAATAAGCAATTGGCCTATTATATTGACTCAAAACTGCTCCAATGGCTATTCCACTTGCATCACACCTCACTTGGAACGTTTTTCCAAAATCGGGTAAAACCAAAATTGGTTGTTTTGTTATCTTCTTTTTCAATACTTTGAAGCTTTTCTCAACCTCCTCTGTCCAATTAAAAGACTTGTGTTTCTTCTTAACAATATCCATCATGGGTGCAAATATACCACTAAAATTTTTGATAAACTTTCTATAAAAACTTGCTAACCCATGGAAACTTCTCACCTCAAATATGCTCCTCAGTGATGGCCATTCTTGGATTGATCTCACCTTTTCTAGATCCATCTTCAATTAATTCTAAGAGATCACAAAACCAAAATATATGAGTTATGTATTCATAAAATAACTTTTCTTCAAGTTTATTAACAACTTTTCTTGCTGCAATCTCCTCATCACTAATGTCAAGTGCTTTAAATGTTCTTCCTCTATTTTGTTGAAAACTAGTATATCATCCAAATATACAATGACAAATTTACCTATGAAGTCTTTCAATACTTCATTCATAAACCTCATAAATGTTCTTGGATAATTTGTCAATCCAAATGGCATGACTAGCCATTCAAACAAACCTTCATTTGTCTTGAATGTTGTCTTCCATTCACCTCCCTCTCTCATTCTTAACTGATGATATCCACTCTTCAAGTCTATTTTTGAAAAATAGCTTGCTCCACTCAAACAATCCATCAAATCATCCATCCCGGGTAAAGGAAATCTATACCTGATGGTTATCTTGTTGATGGCTCTGGAATCTATACACATTCTCCATCCCCCATCCTTCTTTGGACTCAATACAGTTGGCACTGCACATGGGCTTAGACTTTCCCTGACTAAACCTTTATCCAACAACTCATGAACTTGCTTCTTAACTTCTTCATTCCTTCAAGGTGTCATCCTATACGTTACTTTATTTGGTAGACTGGCTCCTGGAATCAAGTCAATATGGTGGCTAATACTCCTAATAGGTGGTAATGAGTGAGGAAACTCATCCACTACTATGTCAACAAAATTCTCTAACAATTCTTGGATTTCTTTAGGTAAATCATTCATAGAAGTATTGGTAAGGATAACTCTTGGCTTCCTTACTACAATAAATTTCATTTCTTGATCTTTCTTAATCTCCTTCAAGAGTTCCTTCCCACTCATGAGAAGTATTCTTGTGTTGGCTTCTTCCTTTTATTTCTTCTCTTTTATTGGCAGTAACATGTGAGTTCTACCACTTTTCTCTAGAGTGTAAGTATTTTTTCTCCCATCATGAATGACATTCCTATCAAACTTCCATGGTCTTCCCAACAAAATATGACAAACATCCATGGGAATTACATCACACAAAATCTCATCTTTATAGCCTCCTATTTTAAATTCAACTTTGCATTGTTGAATTACCATTACTTGATGTCCTTTCTGCAACCACGATACTTTATATGGACTTGGGTATGCAGTTGTTTCCAGCTCCAACTTCTCCACCATTTCTATAGATACTAAATTATCAGTGCTCCCACTGTCTATAATCATTTTTCAAACTTTGTCCTTTGTTTTACAAGCAGTCCTGAACAACCTCATTCGCTGAGCTGAGCCTTTTATTTCCTTCTCTGGATTTAGAAGAAATTTCCTCATCATAAGGTTCTTTCCTCCTTCTGCTGGTTCTGCTTCCACATTCTTCTGGGCTTCAGAAATGTGTGATTCTCCTCCTCCTTCTTTCTTCCTCTCGGGGCATTCCCAAGACATGTGTCATGTCTTTCCACAGGCATAACATTTAACTCCACCTCCTCTACCTCTTCCTCTTCCTCGAGGAAAAGAGTTTCTCCCACCANCTTTCAAAGTGACCATATGATTTCTCACTCTCTTCCTTGGGTTTCGGTGCCTTATCATAGATAATTCTGTTACCTCTATTTGAGCCTCTGCTTCTGTTTCGCTAACTCTAGTTTCTGGCTAACTTTTCTTCTGCCTTTAGTGCAATCTGATAAGCATCTTCCACTGTCTTCACAGTCATCATATTGATCCCATCCTGGATTTCATATCTCAAGCCATTTATATACCTGACAACTTTTTCATCATCATTCTCTCTTTGTCCAGTCCTAATATTCAATCTATAGAATTATTCTATATACTCTTTCACTGTCATACCCCTCTGTCTCAGGTTCTGTAACTTTCTGAAAAGATTTATCTGGTAATCCTTAGGTATGAATTTAGCCTTTAGTTTGGCTACCATTCTATCCCAATTATTTATCTTTTGTTTATCTTTTCTCCTCCTCTCTGCCTGTAGTTCATCCCACCACAGTGTTGCATGTCCCTTTGATATGGTGACATCATGTCTCACCTTCCTTCCTTCATCGACATATTCATAGTCGAAATACTTGTCCATGGACCTTATCCAGTCCAATATCTCTTCGACATCCAAATTACCTTCATACATTGGGACGTCCATATTTGATCTAGCTCCCAACTTCACAACAACTTTCAATAAGCGTTCTTCAGCCGCATCTTCCCCTGTAGCTTCTTCAACTTCTACTTCTTCGCTTTCTGCATCACTGACGTCTTCAACAACAAGTGTTCTTCTTTGCATTTATTCCATTGCTTCCAACCTTGCATGAAGCTCTCTCATTTCTCTTCCCACAACACGGTTTTCCATAGGTGGATCTACATGAATCCTTGGAGGCATTATTTCAACTATTTCTAATACACAGAATACAAATTCGAACTTTTTCAGGATCTGATACCACTTGGTGCAAACCCCCCTTTCCCCTTGGGGCTGTGCGACCTCCCAATCAAGGATCTTCAATTCTAGGAGCTGAATTATCTCTCTGAAACCTTAATGGTCTCGCTTGTAAGTAAACAGAAGCCTTTTCTGTCTTTCGATGCAAGTTCTATAACACTCACGATATCTTATTCTCACTACTGAATGATCATGAATGAGGCGCTAGCTCCTCCTCTGTTAACTCCTTCTCGCATGTGACCTCGGGCTATGTCCACATACGATTTCAGGCGCAGTCGAAAGTGGTTTGGAATCAACCCACTTTTTTTCCCGCAATTCACTACCAATCACCACGCGTCATTTTTGCAATATCGTGGTTTCAATTGCGGCCCGCTATCAAATTTTTAACATTCGAGTAATTTTCGTCCCTGCAATCCTTTGTGATCGTTGATCTCAAGATCTCAACGATGCTTCTAAACCTGACGGTTCATATCTATCCTTTCCCAATCTACGGATCAGAACTAACCCTTCTAAATCAACGACTGTGATTTATTTTGTGATTCGGGCTTCGGGAGTTTCAAATATCAACTCTTTCTTTCTCCACAATGGCTATCTCCTGAAATAAAATATCTTTTGACATTTGTCCTCCTCAAATCGACGGTTATAATTTACTTCGGACCTTGGAGGTTTAGAGATTTCAATTCTCAACTTCCCAAAGTATTATTATCCGAACTTCACGATCTGTCACCACGCGTCCCTCTAGATATGATGATCTAGATTTACTTCAGGTCTTATTCGATAGATCTTAACCCTTTATCTTGTCCAACTTCCGCAAATTCTTCTTCTGAAGGATTTCTTCAACACTTAGTCTATTTATGGTCTTGTGCACTCCTTGCAACTGACCTCTGTACTTTCTTATGAGAAAACCCTGAGTTATTTCTCCAAGTCAGAGACTTCACATACACACTCCTTGCGCTTAATATGCACACTCTGCATACAAAAGTTCCATGCTATCTCTTCTGAGCTTCGAGTCGAAAAAGACTCCCTCACACACACTCCTTGCGTTTGGTATGCACTCCTTGCATAACTTACAGAAGAGAAAACACTTGAAACTTATTCAATTCTTTATAAATTCATTCCTTCACCATGAACATCATACATCCACAAAACACATAACAACAGTAAAACTGTAAAACAGTATCAACACTGTACAATTGGATGAATTTCTTCTGTTCTATTCATTTCATAAATAAATACATGATTACAACTTCTGTCTCTTACAAAACTATAATGAAAACTTGTCTGAGTACCCAGAGCTTCCTCTCTCTTCTTCCTCCTATATAAATTATATCACACTCTACTCAAACGGTTACCTACTCAACTTAATTAATGCAACCTAATGACTAATACGAGCTAATATCCTACACCTGTAATATATTACAGTCATGTAAGGATTTACAATGTTCTGTCAGTTCAAAACGGTGGCCTGACTTTACATACATCTAATTAATTAACGAGAGATTCAAAAAGATCTCCACATCGCTACCAAGCTGGTTAAGAGTCGGTTTGGCTCTTTCAATGTGTTGATGTGTCGACTTTGCTTCCATGTCCGCTTTGTTTTGATTTGATAGCGATGCTCCTGCATCACATGTAGATGGGCAAAGTTTGCAAACCATGCGTGAATGCTTCTAGGCATTGAATAACGTCCACCAAATTGTTTATTTCTAAGGTTGTCTTGTTCATCTCCTTTAATGTTAGAGGTGGAAGGGTTTCCATGAGCTTTGTGACGAGATCCAGAGAAATATTGACTATCTGTATTTGAATTAGAGAAAAGGTCACGTTACGATTTAATTTAGTGAGTCCTGTCATTTTTGGAAGTAGGTCTATGATGTTTCTTTCTATTATAGCATTATGTTCGACCAAGCCTTCAATTATCTGTAGCACCAACATAGTGAAACCTGAGTAATCATATATAATTGAAAGTCTTGTACGAGTTTTGTCGTTGTACAACAAAGAGGCTATGGATTCCATGCACCCAGTGATGGCCATCACCTGAATGGGAATTTAGTTTCTCTTGGATATATTTGAGAGAATATTTGTAGTCAATTTTTGAATCTCTCGATGGAAAGTGTGCTTCCAATTCAACATCTCGATTAACCTCTCTGGTACCTGGCGCATGGTTTTGAAAGATATTGACAACTCTTCTCTAAATCGATCATTTTTTGCAAGCACAGATATGAGTCGATCCCACCTCAATTCTTTATCAGAACTGATGGATAGTAGCATACCATCGTTGTATGACAAAATATTCATATCCAACCCCTTGGAAAAGCTTACATTGATGCACGAAAAATATTTGTCATAGATAAAACGATGAACCTTGAAGAATGTATTGTAGTTAAAGCCGTACTCTTTAATCACATTTGGACTCAAATTTATTTTTCCAAGACTCCAGTAGACCTTCTGAAGCATATATACAAGAGCATCAACCAGGGACAACCCATAGAAAATATCATTAACATATTTCCCATTCTTGGTACTAGCGTATGAAACTATGTCGTAGTTTTGCATCACTAGACTATACATAGATAAAACGACGCTGGTCAAAATCGTTAGATATTGTATCCATAATATTTTGGATATTGACGGAAAGCATCTATAAGGTACCAAACATAATGTAATATGCAGAAACAAAAATATTCAACAAATACAATGGAACAATAAAATATTGAGAACAAAAATACCAACAATGATACCTTTATTGAAAGGAAGCAATGTTCACTTGCCTCTTCGAGAGGAAAACCTCCAACAGAGAAGAAATATATTACAATAAATCTCAAGAAAAAACTTTCTCATGCCTCCTACTCTTATTTATACTAATTCTATCTTCTAAAGAACATTCTAGAGGAAGATCTTTCTAGAAGCAAAAACTTATATTAGGTATTTTCACATTGACTTGTTCACATTTATTAAATAGGCCTTGTTACCCCTTAGCACTAGGGGTAACTATGGAGATCATGTCTTGAGGCCCACGGGTAGCATATATGGAGTGTTGAGATCTAGATTGACTATCATGGCTCCGCAAGGCGCCTTCTATTCATTGATGCACCATTACATGTCACTAGTAGCAAATCAACATCCATAACACCAACCTGGCCCCAGAGGACAACAAGTCTTGCTTCATGAAGTAATGAGTCTGGTATTGTGGTAAGTTTCACTCTAATGATTGAATCATTTGAATAAGTTGCAAATAATCTTTCTTGATTACAGAACGTTTGCTTAGAATTTATACTCTTTTCCTTATTTAAACTTGGTGGGTGTCATTTTTTCCTAGTAATTTGGTCACCCTTGGGGATGGGGTGCTATTGGGGGTTCCTTTAAGAGCCATCATCTATTCCCTATAATAATTCCCACTTTCCATACTTATTCCCTTTCGTCTCTTCATATTTTTGGATTTTCGAGTGTACTGAACCAAGAAGGGATTGTACCTCACTTCATGGGGAGAAGGGGATAAAGGTGTAGAGGGGAAAGTAGCTGGAAAAAAGAAAAAATCCAATCATGAACATTCTATATGCTCACCCAATAGGTCTTGAGAAACAATGAAGCATTATCTCTCAAAAGAATAAGACTTGCAAAAGAAAATCCACATTATATAGATGTCCCATTTGTTGAGGTGTGTACACTTATGCGGTGTCTCTTTCTTTCCATGCATATGGAACTCTGTGTACCTCTAGCTTCAAGTGACGTTGTCATACTCTTTTATTTCCATGTCTTATAGTACACAATTTTTTTGGACTTTAATAAATTAATGATAATGAGTGGGCTTGGAAAAATGTTGCATCACAGACGAAGGACAACACACCCTCTACAAAGGCACCCATAGATGAGACACTGAAAATCCTTGTATGTCATGAACCCCATTCCAAAAATTATTACCCCCATCCACCTCATACTCTTTACATGAATTAGATGGGTTTCTCTTAGAAAACACTCTTGACCTGAGGACTAACTAGCCAAATAGGATTCCTTGACACCCCTCCCATACCTAAATTTGAAAAATTGTATAACATCTTTGAGCATTTGTTTAGTTTGAAAAAGGGGTTTGATGCACATGTTTGGGTGGTTTGATTATTAGATGTGGCTTACTTACCCTTGGGAGGCATATATGTTTGTTTTGTGTAGGGCCTTGCACGATGGATAGGTATTCATGAGGAGATGACTTGTTCGAACCTTCATGAAGGCTTTGGAGCCCAAGGATGGATGCAGAACCCCACTTATGGGGCAAGCTTGTGATCACTAGTTGCACAGTGAAGAAGGAGGTTGTTGCCTTTGGAGGCACTCTAGCAGGCCTAAGTGAAGAGCTCACATCATCCCACACTTGGGTGTTGGCCTTTGGAGGGATAGAAGTCACCTACCTAGCCTATTATGTCACTTTGATGAGATAGGGTTTTTGTGGAGATATATTGAAGGTGAAGGATGGACACTTGACATATTTTCTGGGAGTTGGAGAGATCTAGAGGCCTTTGAAGGGCTAGAGCTACCCTCCTCTACCCCAACGACCTTCATGTAGAGATTTGTGTCACCCTAGAAGGGAATGAAGTCACGCTTTTAGGGTTATTCTTTGTAAAAAGTTCATTTTATTTGATTAAAATGAGCAAACTAAGAAGTAGGATCAGCTTGGTGAAAATACACAACTTTTGGTTAAATCAAGTGAGGATTTCCCATATAAATATGGCTGGCTTTATTTAATTTTATCATAAAACTCCTCACTTGAGTAGAGGACTGAAATTTGCACCCTCTTTAAGGGTTATTGGATGAAATTACTAAGGCACACTCTCTTGGAGATTTGTTTGGATGCTTCTTGGATCATTTCTTGGTGGAAATTTTGGCAATCTAGGGTTTTTGTGCTTGAGTATTCTTGGTGAAGTAAGTAAATCTGCATTTTTCATTTCATGATAAATGTTTATGGTATGTTTACTTGTTCATGTTTAAGATTATGAAATTTCTTGCTTGAAAACCTAGTATTAAGCAACATAAGGTGCTTCTTTCTTTCTCTTTATTTGCTAAGTTTTGCTAAAGGAGATCTTGTCTAGACAAGCTTCTAAAGCCCTAAAAGCGCTAGCACTTTAGAAGTTTTGTTTAGTTCTTTTTGTATTAAAGATATTTCAATAGTTCAAAGATTGGAGGTTACACTAGGGCCTTAAAGTGCTAATACCTAATGGAATTCTTCTTCAAAGAATTGAATGCTTGAGTCCTTAAAGTGCCAACACCTCTAACATTCATCTCTTGGTCCTTTGACAAGTATAATCATTTATTTTCTCCAAGTTATTGTGCTGATATAATTGAATCCATAATCCCTAAAGGAACTAATCTCTCGCTTCTCTCCTGTTGAAGGATTGATAAAACACTTAAAATTTACTCTCTCAAGCTTGTACTAGCCTTTACTAACCCTAGCTTAGCTAAATTTTCTAATTTAATTGTTGTTTTTACACAAATTTGTTACAATCATACTAACTACAACAAATTTTCTGCATAATTGACTTTAAACGCTAGCTAAACATATCAAGACTTGACTGTGACAATCAATAATCATTCTACATAGAAAATGTTGATTTTTTGTTGTCTTTTCAAGCATTTATGACATGTTTTCATTGTAGATGTTACAAATTATCATTTGTTTTTGTAAACTTATTCATCGCTTCAATTTCATATCAACTAGCACAATTTCACTTTGTCTATTGTTTCTTGAGGATTTAATATCATATTTCTACTTGGAATTTCTATATACATGCTTTGATGTCTTTTTTCCGGGCATGTACACAATTTACTCCTTCTTTGCCTCAATTTCTCAAACGTAGACTTTGTGACTTTGGTAACCAGTGATAGGGGGGATAAACTTGACCATAACCTTATCTTCCCATCCCTTTAGGTTACAGGGGATGCCTCCCTTGGGGTAGACCTTCTTCTACTCCTAAAAGTGGGGATTTTGTATTGAGGTGACAGTGATAGGATATCCTATTTTTTACGCCGATTTCCCTCACTTGTCTTGGGATTTGGAAAAGTAAAAATTGCACAATAATATTTTTGGCGTCATTTTCGAGGAGAATCGAGTCAATTTTCCTCAACGACAAATATTTGGTGAGATTTTCTCGAAGCCCTTATCCTACAAATCTTACCTGGTGACTCCACTAAGGGTGATTCCCTCTTTCCTTTGGTAATCCTTAAGGGGTTATCTGGTGAATCCACAAATCTCAGGGACGTACACCAACCCTCCCAAGACTTATAAGAGAATGCTTCCTCGTAATTCTCCCATGGTAAAATCATTGTTTGGTGGAAACCTTTCTTCGAATATAATGGCTCATAATCAAGCCTAGACCCAGACTCAAACCCAGAACTATGGTCAAAAGCAATGGGCATCTAAGCTCTTTGAGCCATTGGATATGTCGGCCATCTCGGGAAACCCCTGGTAGATTCCTGCAAAGCACAAAATGTGTTTCCCTAGATTTACCGGCAATGATTGACTAGTGGAGATGACCATATGATTAATTTCCGAGATTTCTTTCAACTCAATCCCGTGAGTGATGATGACGAAGACCTAGTCATGAAAATATTATTTTCCAGTCTTCAAGATGTTTCTATAATATGGTATGATAGTCTCCCTAATGGTAGCATCAATACCATGGACCAACTAGAAGAAGTCTTTCTCAAAATATGGAGTTTTAAGGAAGATCCTAACATGCTACTAGAACGACTGAATGACATGAAGAAATCAGAGAATGAGACTGTCAGGGAATTTAATTCCAAGTTTGAAAGGTTTCTCCAACAAATACCTAAGATTCATCACCATAGGTGAGATCACCTTCTCTTCATTTATGCCAAGGAATTTCTGGGAAAAATTGGTTTCATGCTCAAGGACAAGGGTCCAAGGGCCATTCAAGAAGCCCAAGAAATGGCCTTAAGAATCGAGGCCAATCTCTCTTCAGCCAAGGTCAACCTGTCTACACCCCAAGAGCCAAGGTTGAAATTAAACCTAAAGTAATCCAGAGTGCTGAGAATACCCAAGACATCAGTGTTTCCTTTGAAAAAATACAAGAAAAAGTAATCCATAGTTCTGAGAATACCCAAGACATCAGTGTTGCCTTTGAAAAAATACAAGAAACTGTAGAAGGCATGGTTAAAATTCAGGCCCCGATGATGAATAGGATTTCCAATTTAGAGAGAGCACAACAACAAGATCCTATGCCACCTCATAGGGGAAAACCTTAGAATCTCAGTCAAATGTACAAGCCCCGAAATGAGAAAAAGGTTCTTGATACTCTCACCCCCTCGAATGTTGTGTATGAAACACCTTGTTTTTTTCAGTGTAAGGATGCATATACGGAGCACGAGTGTATGATGAATAATGAGGATCTTGACCAAGTTAACATCATGATTCATACATTTATTGAAGAACTGCAACTGTGCCTCAATATCATACTCGATGAATATAAGGAAGGTATGAAAGAGGCAACTAGAAGGGATAGGATGGAAGTTATAAATAACCTAGATATTGAGTTGCAACACCCTGTTTCCCCAAGTTTGTAAAAATAAATGGACTGGCCAAGAACTGTGGCAAACTCAGAAATGTGAATGTGTGATGTGAATGGACCTTGTGGAAAGGGTCGATGAATGTGAATAATATTATGAATATATATATTGCAGGACTGTTGAGAGGGGATATGATGAAAAAGAGACCATGATGGCTGGAGAAAGGCAGTGGAAGGCACCTAGAATGGTGGCGTTAACTTCCACTGAGAACAATACCGTATTTGGACTTCACTGGCTCGGAGAACCAAGAGTGGCTCGCTGGCCCCAAATTAAATGTCTCGCAAGCTGGTAGGTAGATGGCTCCTCAGGAATTAATGAGGGATGGAGGGGTGAACCGCCCATCTGTAGAGTCGTCAGGCCTGACTAGTGCGAGGGAAATCGCGCCACACGCAACCTCGCAAGAGGATAAGGTGTGAGGGAGAAGCGATTGGGGACAGACGTGAGGGGAGGAAGAGAACTCTGGAGATATGCAGAGTGAGTGATAGTAGAGAAGGGGGAGAGCAACCCTCATTCTCGGTCACTGGAAAACTGAGACACAGCCTCGAGGCATCGTGGTCTCAGCTCAGGGGTGGCTAGTGGTAAATACTATCAGAATCGTTGAGCCTATGGTTGGGTGGAAATGAGCACCCCTCTCAGCAGTTGCACTTACTTCTGGTGTTATTGCTGATAAGTGTTTTACATCTTGCACCTTGAAATTCATATGCTAACATATATGCTCATAAACTGTGAAATTGTGAATGATTACAGTATAAGACTGTCTGTGCAGTGTTTTGATAAGAAATGGTAGATGTATGCTTGTAACAGAAAAACCACGCATGGCTTATGTTGATAGATAAATTTATTTATGCGTAAGTTGAACCAAGTTAGTCTTCCAGTCCGTTCTCGGGAATTTGTTTCCCCTTATCTGTCTCCAGGAATGTCCTGGAATAGATCTCTCCATAGAGATACCCTTCTTGGAAAAGTTTACCAAGAACCTGGAAAAAGGACTTGAATGTGCAAGTCTTAGCAACCATGTACGAAGAAGAATGATCCTCTTGAAATCCTGAAGTAACAGCATAGGTATAAGTATCGATCGATGGACGAGATCCCGTCGGAAGATCTGCGGTCATTCACGACTGTTAGATTGGAGGAAGAAACAAGGGTGTTACATGCCTTACCCCTTTTTCTTTTATCTTCGTGAGTAGCGAGGAAATCGGGACCATAGATCCCCAAGGTCTGTGGGAGTATCTGGACCGTTGGTTTTTCCCACGTCCAGAGAGCAGTGGGAGAGTGCACGGCGTAGGACAGGTCTGAGCCATCGGATCTTAGCTAGAAAACCCAATAGCCGTTGGATCTGTTAGGAGAAGCAGGAGGGTTAAGCCCTCGTGAACAGGGGAGAAAGTCCCGAAAGAGGAGTCGGTACACGGGGTGGGATAGATCTGAGTGGTCAGATCTTAGCTAGAAAACTCGACAATCGTTGGATCTGCTAGGAGATGCACGAGGGTTAAGCCCTCGTGAACAAGGGCGAAAGTCCTAAGAGAGGAGTCAGTATCAGGGATTCGGAGTTCGATATTCTGAGAGTCCTGATGACAAGAGATCGAGACACTCCATGGCGAAAGTCCCGATATAGATCTGGACCGTCCATCCGTGGAGGAAACATGACGGATATCGAGAGTCCATCGGTATTTTGGATACCGGGGATTCAAGTTGTTAGAGGATTTGTGTCACTGGGAGTCACAAAATCTCGATTACCGAAACCCCGAATCGGTTTAAGTGTGAATAAGTTTGAGAAAGGTGGGATTTAATCGTGATCGTTGATCATCTTGAAAATATCATAACGGTTGTGAAGGTCACAGTCGTCTATCGGAGGGACATGTGGCTGTCGATTGACATTTCGGTGTTTCGGCACCCGGGAAACCAAAGGGCAAGAACCCTTGTCTTCGCGAGTCGCGAAATCCCGATCCCTGAAACCCCGAAATGACGAGAGGTGTGAATGAGGTTAAGGAAATCCGGGATTTGATCGTGACCGTTGATCATCCCGAAAATATCATGACCATTGATCTTGTCTGAATGTTGTCGCCGTCCATCGGAGGGACACGTGGCTGTCGATCGACGTTTTGGCGTTTCGGCATCTGGGAAACCAAAGTGCTAGAAAAACTTGCCCCCACGATTCGTGAAATCCCGATGCCCAAAATCTCAATACACGTTGTAGTGGAGAGGAGAAGTACCGAAAGAATATAGACCGTCCATCAGAGGAGACACGTGGTGAGCGGTCAGAGTTTTGGGAAAAGTCCCGAAATCCCGTGGACCGTTGGATCCAGACTCTTAAGAGCCATCGATCTCTTACACGAATTTCCATAACGGAATTCAGATATTTAAATGACAAGGAGTCTTGGAGTCGTTGCATTTCGAACTCCTGAGTGCCGAAACCCCGAAAGGATCCATACCGTCGGATCAGGGGAGGCTTACAGCCGTTGATCTCCCTTTGGAGGGAAACTTGGGAGACTTCGTGGTTTTCGGGGATTTGAATGGGAAAGGAAGAAGTCATGCATCGTGACTTCTCAAATCGCGAAAGGCCAGTAAGGGCTTTGCCGGTTTAAGTGCGTGGTCACGTAACGTGGTCACGAGGAAAAGACCCAAACAGGAAACTTGTACTCGCCAGCCCTTTCAGGGTTCGACGCTTCATTGTGTCAGGGTTTGCAAAGTCGAAAGACTCGACACTCTGTTAGCGCTGAGTCGCGAAGAGCGAAAGGATTCCATATCTGTTCGACCTGTGGTCATGACCCGCGATCATATGGGAACAGACGAGGGAAGAGTTAGCTTATGCTAGACCTCCGTAGACGTTTCGGGGGTCTGATCGTTGAGAAATCGATGAAAAATTCGTTTTCATAGTGGGTATGTCACATGAGTCTAGGGAGAAGCTAAAAAGGAAAGAGTTACAAGTATATACAAGACAAAACAAATCCCCTCAAGATCCTCCTACTGACCCCAAACCTTCTCAACAACAACTTCCACCAATGAGTAAACTTCTCCCCAATCCTAATTTTCCGAAATCCAACAGTATAGACTTGAAATTTGACTTAGAGAGTGCTTTGGAAAAGACGAGTGTGACTATTCCTTTGAGATAAATTATTAAAGTCCCCTCCATGAAGAATAAGTTTGAAAGGTTCTTCAAGGTATAGGATGAACCAGTAGATACCCCCATAATTCTAAAAGAATACCATTTCATGGTACAATATGATGGTCATACACTGTTATTTATGTCACTACAGATGAATGGTAAATTCTTAAATAACTGCATGCTTGATTTAGGCGCAGGTGATAATATGATGCCCTTAAAGGTGATGGACCAACTAGGTTTGAAACCCAGTCAACCCTATAGGAATGCATGTGGGTTTGAGTCAAGAACCATCCCTACTCATGGAATGATGGAGAATGTGAAGGCTCTCCTTGACTGATACCCCGAGAGGGTGATCCCGATGGACATTGTAGTGGTATATGTCCCTGACGTATGGGGGATGCTTTTGTTTAGGAATTTTGTTGTAATGGTGGGTGGCACTCTAGAAATTGATTAGACCAATATCAATGTGCCTTTGAAGGGTGGAACTTTGGCTCGCTTTCCCAACATGCCCATGGCCAAGATACATGTTGAAGAAGTCAACATTGATACCATAACCAACAAAGTACATGAAGCCATCAAAGAGTCTCTACCACAATTTTCTCCAAGTAACTTACCCTTCATTGAGGAAGAAGACTTTGACTCTATACAATGTCCAAAGAAAGAATAATATCATCAATTGATAGACAAATATAAGGACAATGAAGTTGGTTTTGTCAAAGTACTAAAGAAAGGAGATGATAATATACTTATCAGACTAAGCCAAGAGGAAGTACTTACCATGGAATCCCACCCCCCTCCATCAAAATAATACACCAAGGTGATAAAAGAAACATTTGACTCCAAAGGAGGGGATTACAAGCAGGGAGATTTAGTTCTAGAGTGGAATACGAAAATGGGCCAGCCCAATAATCATAAGGGTTCTGCAAAATTCTAGCTTTGACTATTTCAAGTTAGAGGAAATTATGTCAATAAATCTTACTACTTGAACATGATGCAAGGGAGGATACATCCATTACCAGTGAGTGGCATCCTCTTCAGACCCCATCATGGGGGGCAGACTTGACCTCTTCTCAAGCTTAGAGTAGGTAGGTAGGTAGGCATTTGCATCTTGCATTTCATTGTATATACCTTACATACTGCATATCATCATAGTATAGTTTGCATTTAACTTATATTAGCATGCATACATATTATTTACATGTTTCTTCATTTGTATATTGCACCATTTCTATGTTATTCTTATATGCTTTCATTGACATTCTAGAATAGAATTTTCTTTTCAGCTATTATATTTTAATTTTGATCATTTTTATAAGAACAAGGGGTGATAACACCACCCTAGGTACTCTAACGTTTTGCTTGAGTGTGTAGGAACAGGTCGTACCAGATATGTTGAGGTTCTCATGCACTCTACGGTGAACACATGTCCCCGAGTAGGAGCCTAATGTTACCCCCTAGCACTAGGGGTAACTATGGAGATCATGTCTCGAGGCCCACAGGTAGCAGACATGGATTTTTGAGAGCCAGATTGACTAGCATGGCCCCACAAGGCCCCTCCCATTCATTGATGCACCATTACATGTCACTAACAACAAAGAAACATCCATCACACCATCCTAGACCTAGAGGACAATAGGTCTTTCTCCATGAGGTAATGAGTCTGGTATTGTGGTAAGTGTCACTCTAATAATTGAAGCATTTGAATATGTTGTAAATAATATTCCTTGATTATAGAACGTTTGCTTAGAATTTATACTCTTTTCCTTATTTAACCTTGGTGGGTGTCATTATGTTCTAGTAAGTTGGTCACCCTTGGGGATGGGGTGCTAATGGGTTTTCCTTGAAGAGCCATCATCCATTTCCCAACATACTTACCACTTTCTATACTTCTTCCCTTTCATCTCTTCATCTTTTTGTATTTTTGGGTGTACTAACGCAAGAAGGGATTGTACCTCATTTTGTGGGGAGAAGGAGTTAAAGGACCAGAGGGGAAAGTAGTTGGAAAAAGATAAAATCCAATCATGAACCTTATAGATGCTCACCCAAGAGGTCTTGAGAAACAATGAAGCATTATCTCTCAAAAGAATAAGACCTGAAAAATAAAATCCACTTATATAGATGTCCCACTTGTTGAGGTGTGTACACTTATGTGGTGTCCCTTTCTTTCCATGCATATGGCACTCTGTGTACCTCTAGATTCAAGTGACGTTGTGGTAATATTTTCTTTCCATGTCTTATAGTACCCAATTGTTCTAGACTTTAATAAATTAATGGCAATGAGTGGGCTTGGAAAAATGTTGCATCACAGACGAAGGGAAGCACACCCTCTACAAAGGCACCCATAGATGAGATAATGAAAACCCTTGTATGTCATGAACCCCATTCCCAAAAGTATTACCCCCATCGATCTCATCCTCTTTACATGACTTAGATGGGTTTCTCTTGGAAAAAACCCTTGACCTAAGGACCAACTGGCCCAATAGGATGCCTTGACTCCCCTCCCACACCTAAATTGGACAAATTGTATAACGTCTTTGAGAATTTTTTTAGTTTGAAAAGGGGGTTTAATGCACAAGTATGGGTGGTTTGATTATTATATGTGGCTTACTTGGCATGATATTGTAACTTATGGACCCTTGGAGGGCGTATATGTTTTTTTTTATGTAGGGCCTTTCCCGGTGAACATGTATTCATGAGGAGATGACTTGTTCAGACCTTCATGAGGGATTTGGATCCCAAGGATGGATGCAAAACCCCGTGTTTGGGGTAGGCTTGTGATCACCAGTTGCATAGTGAAGAAGGAGGTCATTATCTTTGGAGGCACTCTAGCAGGCCTAAGTGAAGAGCTCCCATCATCCCACACTTGGACGTTGGACTTTGGAGGGCTAGACATCACCTACCTAGCCTATGATGTCACTTTGATGAGCTAGGGTTTTTGTGGATATGGATTGAAGGTGCAGGATGGACACTTGGCATATTTCAGGCAGTTGGAGACTTCCAGAGGCCTTTGGAGGCCTAGAGCTACCCTCCTCTACCCTAACAACCTTCTTGTATAGCTCTGCATCACCCTATAAGGGAATGACGTCACCCTTTTCGGGTTATTCTTTGTAAAAAGTTGAATTTATTTGATTAAAATGAGCAAATTAAGAAGTAGGCTCAATTTGGTGAAAAGACACAACTTTTGGTTAAATCAAGCCAAGATTTCCCATATAAATATGGCTGGATTTATTTCATTTTATCACAAAATTTCTCACTTGAGTCGAGGAATGAAATTTTCTCCCTCAAGGGTTATTGGCTGAAATTACTAAGGCATACTCTATTGGAGATTTGTTTGGATGCTTCTTGGATCATTTCTTGGTGGAAATTTTGGCAATCTAGGGTTTTTCTGCTTGATTATTCTTAGTGAAGTAAGTAAATATGAAATTTTCATTTCATGATAAATGTTTATGGTATGTTTACTTATTCATGTTTAATATTATGAAATTGTTTTCTTGAAACCCTATGAGTAAGAAACATAAGGTGATTCTTTCTTGCTCTTTATTTGCTAAGTTTTGCTAAAGAAGAGCTTGTCTAGACAAGCTTCTAAATCCCTAAAAGTGCTAGCACTTTAGAAGCTTTGTTTAGTTCTTGTTGCATGAAATATATTTCAATAGTTCAAGGAGAGGAGGGTACGCTAGGGCCTTAAGGTGCTACGTCCTAGTGGAATTATTCTTCAAAGACTTGAATGCTTCAGGCCTTGAAGTGCCAACACCTCTAGCATTCATCTCTTGGTCCTTTGACAAGTATAATCATTTATTTTTTCCAAGTTATTGTGTTGATATAATTGACTCCATAAGCCCTAAAAGCTCTAAAATCTCACTTCTCTCTTGTTTAAGGATTGATCAAACACTTAAACTTTACTCTCTCAAGCTTGTACTAACCTTTACTAACCCTAGCTTAGCTAAATTTTCTAATTTACTTGTTGTTGTTACAAAACTTTGTTATATCCATACTAACTACAACAAATTTTCTGCATAACTGAATTTAAATGCTAGCTAAACATATCAGGACTTTATTGTGACAATTGGTAATCATTCTACATAGTAAATGTTGATTTTTTGCTCCCTTTTCAAGCCTTTATGAAGTGTTTTCATTGTAGCTGTTACAAATTATCATTTGTTGTTGTAAACTTATTCATTTCTGCAATTTCATATCATCTAGCACAATTTCACTTTGTTTATTGTTTCTTGAGGCTTTAATATCATATTTGTACTTCGAATTTCTATATACATGCTCTATTTTCTTTGTTCTGGATAGGTACACAAATTACTCCTTGTTTGCTTCAGTGTATCAAACATAGGCTTTGTGCTTTGGTAACCAGTGAGAGGGGGAATAAACTTGACCATAACCTTAGCTTCCCAACCCTTTAAGTTATTGAGGACTCCCTCCTTGGGGTAGACCTTCTTCTACTACTAAAAGTGGGATTTCCTGTTGAGGTGACAGTGATAAGATATCTCGTTTGTTACGCCAATTTCCCTTACTTGTCTTGGGCTTTGGACAAGTAAAAATTGTGCAATAGCATGCCTTGTTAACTAAATTATGTCAGACTTTATTACATGGAAAATATACTATTCTATATATTATTCTTCATGCATGAGACATGAAAAACATGATGTATCTTTTGAGTTACTGGGAATAGCTATTGATAGGCCATTAGCCCCACGTGTTTGAGAATAGTATAAGGACCATAAAATTTGGGGGCAAGTTTATGACACTATTGGGATTTTAGTGAATTTTTCTTGTACAGTTGTAGATGGAGAAACACTTGGTCCCCTTCAATAAAATGACGTTCAAAACAACCATGATCTTCCCATTGCTTCATGCGATTCTGAGCCATGAACAAATTTTCTTTGAGAATACAGAGAATGGTCATGCAAACTGTAAGATTATGATCAACCTCCTAAACCTTGGAGACACCCGACATGTATAGGAGAACCGTTGGTGGCTTATGTCTATAGACTTCTTCAAAGGGAGTCATGCAATTAGTAGTATGGTAAAAGGTGTTGTACCACCATTCAACTAGGGGTAACCACTGAACCCATTGATGTTGTCTATCATACACAAAAAACCTCAAATATGTTTCCAAACACTAGTTGACCACTTCAGTTTGGCCATCAGTCTGGGGATGATAGGTTATGTTGAGATGCAATTGAGTGCCCTGGAGAATAAAAAATTCTTTCTAGAAATTGCTGGTAAAAGTTGGATTACGGTCAGAAACAACATAATGAGTCAATATATGGAGTTTGAAGATATTATCCATAAAAAATTGAGCCACTGTGGATGTCGTGAATGAATGTTGAAGAACACAAAAACAAGCATATTTGGAAAGACGATCCACTACCACCATGATGACTGACTTATTTCCTGATTTGGGTAAGCCAACAATGAAATCCATAGAAATATTTGTCCAAATAGTAGGTGGAATCGAAAGTGGTTGGAGTGTGCTAGGAGTTTTGACAGTCTTTCCCTTATTGCGTTGACATGTATCACCTTTGTCCATAAAGGTGTGGATGTCTTGTTTCATACTGTCCCAAAAGAAAGAACGTTTGACCCGTACATAATTTTTGGTAAAACATGAATGCCAAGTTGTAGGTGGAGCATGAAACTCAGAAAGCATAGTGGATTTAAGGGCCAATTATTTGCTTAAATACATGAAACCTTTATAGTGAAACTCTTCATTGTGTAAGGAGTACCCTGGAGAAACTTGGGAATCCTGTTGCAGTTTTTGGATTAGAATGGAAATTTTGGGGTATTGCAACCATTCTTGGCGAATAGTTGAAAGCCAGTCGGCGACAAGGAATGAGAGGGAAAAGAAGACCCTTCTTCTTCATATTTCTTGGAAAGAGCATCATCCACCACATTTTCTTTTCCCTTTTTGTAAATGATCTCATAATCATATCCAAATAGCTTGGTCACCCATTTTTTCTGCTCTGGGGATGAAATTCATTGTTTCAGGAATTATTTGAGGCTTTGATGGTCCATTTTTATTTGGAAGCATTGTCCCAATAGATAAGGGTGTCATAGATCCACTGCATCCAAAATGGCCAAAATTTCCTTTTCATAGATCGATTAGCCCAAATGTCACTCTAATAACTCTTTGCTGGTGAAATCCAAAGGTCGTCCATATTGCACGAGGAATACCTCGATTCCTCTCCTTGATGCATCACATTCCAAAACAAAGGTCTCGGTGAAGTCAAGGAGGGCTAGTACAAGAGTAGTGCACATAACTTATTTCAAGGCTTGGAAGGATTGGTCAACTGTTGGTAATATACCTAGTATATTACATTTATTATTATTTAATAATATGTTTTAGGTTTGTTATTATGTAAATAGGAATTACAATGTAAATGATAAGTCATGACCTTTGGAAAGAACATGTATTATCATTCCCCAAGTGTATTTATATACATGCATTGTATTTCATATGATGTCAAGTAAATATGTAAAATGAATAGTAAATAAATATTGTTTATTACGGAAATATGGAATTATGTTTTGTATTCATGATATTCTCATGAAGTGGAACACCAGATCCATTTCAGCTAGAGTCCAACTGAAAGCATTCTTTTTAAGGAGAGATGTTAGGGGAGCCACAATTTTTCCATAATTCTGAACAAACTTGTGATATTATCTCATTAAACCCAGGAAACCACATATAATTTTAACAGTTTTAGGGTGAGGCCAATTCTGGATAGCTTCAATTTTATTAGGATCCACCCTTGCACCATCCTTGCCAACAATATGACCCATGTACTCAATTTCAGGGACGCCAAAAGCACTTTTAGACCGTTTGAGGAAAAGTTTGTGCTTGGAGAGGAGACAAAGAACTTGATCCACATGGTTGAGTTGGGCAAGCCACATTTTAATATAGATGAGAATATCATCAAGGAAAACTAACACAAAGTGGTAGAGGAAAGGGGGAAAGACATGATTCATAAGACTTTGAAAAGAGGAGGGAGAATTACAGAGACCAAAGGGCATGACCAAGAGCTCATAGTGTCCCTCACGAGTGTGAAATGTAGTCTTGGGAATGTCTTCCTCTTTCATACATATTTGGTGGTAGCCATAACATAGGTCAAGTTTGGTAAAGTATTGAGCCCCACTGAGTTCATCCAGAAGATCACCTATGATAGGAATGAGAAATTTGTCCTTGATGGTAAGTTTTTTGAGGGCACGGAAATCAGGACACATGTGCCAAGTGTCTTCCTTTTTGAGGACCATGACTATAGGTGAAGAATAAGGGCTGGTACTGGGACAGATAACTCTCGTTTCTAACAATTCTTGGACAATTTTCTAAATTTCATTTTTTGAGCAAAGGGATGACAATAAGGGTGGACATTGGAAGGAATATTGCCTGATATTAAAGGAATGGAATGGTCATGGTCGTCATGGGAGGTAGGAAGGCCCTGGGGAGTTTGGAAAATAGTGTGATGTTGGGAAAGGATAAATTGAAGGCCGGGGTGCACAAAGGGTGTCTCAACTGCTTAAATGGAATGGAGTTGGGAAATGATGCTAGAATGACCTTTTTTTAGTAACTTTTCCATGTGGTGGGAACTGATGATCTCTGACGAGCCTATTGTAATGCCTTGGAATTTATATTGTTGTCCTTCCTGTTCAAATTGCATGGTTAAATCCTTAAAATCCATGGTTATGGGGCCCAGAGTGCATAACCATTCATCACCAAGCACGATGTCACAACCACCGATGTCAATAGAAAACATGTGATATTTCAAGTTATACTAACCAATTTGTAGGTGCACATTTTCACAACGCCCCCCACATTTCATGGAACCACCATTGGAAATCACGATTTTAAAATTGTTGGCAACACAGATATAGAATTGATTTCTTGGGCAAGGTGGAGATGAATGAAATTATGAGTGTTGCATCTATCAACTAGGATGATGACTTTCCTATGCTTAATGTAACCAATCAACTTGAGGGTTTGGCGAGTAGAAAAACCAATGAGAGCATTCAGTAAAATCAGTGGTTCAACTTCGATAGGATCAGAGGGCGGTGTAAGATCATCTTCTTTGGGTAGAATTGCCTCAGGTGAAACCTCAACATATTCATCAACAACATCCTCTGGAACGATCATAAAAAGTTTATTTTCTTTACACTTGTGCCCAGGAAAGTATTTCTCATCACAATTATAACAAAGACCCTTAAGTTGCCATTCAACAATTTCCACCTATGTTAATTTTTGGACCTTGAGAGGGGTGGACGAAGGGGAAAGATTAGGGGGTCTAGGATGGGGAATAAAAGAAAGTTTCTTGTTCTAGGAAAAGATGACTTGTTGTGCCTCGTTGGCGCATTTAGTTTCTTCAAACCAAGTCAGGGGGCGAGCCATTGGGACTTGGGCTCGAATTTCATCCTTGAGGCCACTAATAAAGCATTCCCAGAAGAATGCATTGGTCATACCCTATGTGCATAAAGCCAAGTGCTCAAAGGCAATGACAAAATCTTCCATTGTTCCAGACTGTTTAAACTTGGTTAAGTAGCCTAAATGGTGAGTGCATGTGCCAAAGCTTTCATACATATCAGCAAAACATTGTGTCCAAGAAACATACCCTTGGCATGTGTTGACGAATATTTCTGTCAACAATACTTAGCTGGAAAAGTGTTGCCAGAGTCCCCCTCATTTCGCAATTTCTTGTGCAAAAGTCTTGTGCACACTCTCGCTAAGTTACTTCCACACATTTCAAGGATCACGTCTTCATATCGTTTGCCAGTAGGAATATTTGGAAGTTAGGCTAAACATTTGTTAATGGTTAAGAATGATAGTCGACTATGCAAGATAGTAACATGTTTAGTACAATTTCCTAACAAGCGGTTATGATCCTCCACTCATAGCTATATATGTCATTTTCTTCATGTAGTCTTTTAATGTGTCATTGGTACATTGGCATTACTTTTCTTACAACCACCATTGGGTCATTGTATATATACCTAACCATTCTCACATTTTTCAAAGATTTTATCTCATATTCCACTTATTATTACATAAAGTTTGTGCTTGCCTTTTGGTTATGGCTTTAACTTTATCCATGTCTTCCAAAACCAAATATATCATTATGTTTTCCATATTCCTTTCATTTGATACTTTATCATCTTTAATAAAAAAATCTGGGAATTAACTTTATGGGTTAGTCCACCTTATGTTTTGAATCCATTATGGATTCATATGAAGGCCATCCCATACTTTCACATCATATTTGATCCATGTCTTCCAAAACCAAATATATCATTATGTTTTCCATATTCCTTTCATTTGATACTTTATCATCTTTAATAAAAAAATCTGGGAATTAACTTTATGGGTTAGTCCACCTTATGTTTTGAATCCATTATGGATTCATATGAAGGCCATCCCATACTTTCACATCATATTTGAAGGGTCAATTTTTTGGGGTTTGGATTAACTCAACAAGGTCGAATATTACTAAGCCACATAATGTTTTGGCGTTCCTCTGCGCTTGCCAACAAAATATAAAAGTGTTAAATATATTAATTTGCTTGAGAATGGTTTATGAAGAATGTGGGATATGTTCCCATGAAGAAAATTCTAATTCACAAGATTCTTAAGGGCACACGACCCTTATACGGTAGCTACAAATGGTTATATGATCTTATGCATTATTTTTTCGGTCACAAAGATGATCTTATGCCATAGAAGAATTGTTGTATTTACAACCTCGCCCAAAATTACAATATCTTCCGTAATCAAAGAGGGACTTGGTCATGAATTAGCATCAAGAAATCGTAATGCCACTGCCATTTACTGGATACTCGACGAAGGGAACTTAAACCCTCTTTGAAGTAAAGTGATTATTTAGAATTTGGTGGAATATATGGATGTTAATGAGGAAAACAATGCACTGGTTGCACTCTATGAAGGGGAAGCAACACCTTCTACTGCTCATATAGATATTGAGCCTTTCACTATTCTAGGGGTTTGCGGGGTTTGCGCTGGGCTTATTCCTTTCCCACACCACAACCAATCACCCAGGAATACTTACCAGTATGCCATGGGGAAGCAAGCAATGGGAAACATAGCTTACAATCAGTTATGCAGAATGGGCACTCTACTCTATATGTTAGTTTATCCTCAACGACCTCTTCTTTCTACAAAGGAAATTGAACTGATTCAATATGAAAAACTTGGAACCGGTTAGAATGCAACAACGGTTGTGATGAGTTATAGTGGCTATGATATCGAGGATGTCATTGTGATGAACAAGTCTTCTCCTGATCGTGGATTTGGGCATTGCATTGTGATGAAAACGTATTCAACATCCATTAATAAGTATATGAATCGTACTCAAGATAGGATTGTTAGACTTGCAATGGCATCAAGTGGGAAAATCGATACTCGTTTCAGATCCTAGACAAAGATGGGATTGCAACTCCAGGTGAAATAATAAGCAGACTCCTATAAATGTTAGGCCTGAGGTGCCAAATCCAATGGCATTACCAGACAGTGCATACAAGTTCACACCTTTTTTGCAGTCGGTATTTCTGTCCGAAATATTCATGGGTTTGCTCGATTCATTGAAGGATGGATTCTTACCGCATTGAGAGGAGTGTCTTCTCTGAATATTGGAGATTGGATTTCAACATTTGGTAGATCGATTCTATTGCTAAAGCAGAAGGAATCTCTCTCAATGAAATTCAATCAAAATCATTAATTGGAAAAGGCTACATTTGCAATACACCAGTTCTCCTTGCTAAACCACAAACATATATAAAATTGACTGGTGAATCTGTTGGGTCACTTGCATTGTATTATCGTATCCCTTTACAACACATCCTGTTGATGTTTGATATGATGGAACTGCCGAGTGGTATATTGAAGATCCAAGAAAAGGGTGAACATGGACTACATAATGGAGTAAAAAGTGTGATCAATCATTTGAAAGGGAATCAGAACTTTCCTAGGCTATGTATTGGTATAGGAAACCCACCTGGAAGCATGGATCCCAAATCTTATGTGCTCCAACAGTTCAACACAATGGAGCGTGAAAAGATGATATTTCCTTGCAAGAAGGTGTGGATGCCACAAGGCTTCTTATTTCCGAAGGCTTCTCCCAAAGTATCGACGGCTTCAATAAAAGACAAAAGTATAAGTATCATAAGGTTTGAGAACTTCAGCTACAATAGAGTATTCAAAAGTTTATGCACAATCTTCAGTGTAGGCTCTCAACACTAGTTTTTGAAATGTGCTTGCCACTGAGACACAGTAACTGATATTGATGTTCCAAGAGTCACTTTATTAAAAAATCGCAGAAAATTAAAAACACCATCACAGGCCTTGAATGTAGATGTTGGAACAAAATTTCATTTTCCCAGGATTCTATTTGTGTGGAGCATCAACAGGATGATATTGTACGAGTAATGATTGTTGGAGATAATATCGTTCGAGGTTCTAATATCCATGCAGTAAAATGCCTTTCATTATGAATCTCCGGCCAATAACAACTAGATTGGGTATTGTTATTGTACCATGTTTTCGAGTTCTGATATTGTTGCATCATTTAACAATGGGAGTTGATTATCAAGAGTCTGTGGAGGTGCAATAAATAAGTGCACCTTTCTCCAAGTGTTGGGAGGAGGTCTTGTGATCAAACCTTGCTGAGTCTCCGGGATGAATATTGTAATGCTGCTGTGTAAAAACATTGTATACTGTTGTATATAATCGAGAAACTTTCCCGTGGAAAAAAAAGAGTCTGTGGAGGTGCAATAAACAAAACAACAGTAACCCATACAAAATTTGATGATGTTAAACTTTATTTCTCCGTCATCCTTAGAGTTGTGGAGTCAAACAAAGATATTATATTTTAAATGGAAAGAATTGACCTTGTACTAAAATTCAATATATCATCAAAATGAAAACAAGAAATTGACATGTGGAGGTTTTTCAAACAAATTAAAAAAATATGTGGTCGGTTCTAACTAGTTACGCCTCAGTTCGTTGAACTGAAATTTCCCAAATTACCAAAACCGTCCACCCAACAGGATAAAAGCAACAACGCACAACCTAGAAAAGGGGATATTTTTAGGTGAAAACTCTGACAGAGGTCTGCTTGGAGCAGTGAGGTTTTCCTTTTAAATTTATCATCCATCCTCTTTTTTAGTAGGGATTGATGGGATTGTCGGCAGTAGGGGGTCTTGCGAAGCAACGAATGGATGAAGTGAGAATAAGTTTTGTTGGTTTTATATAAGGTGAAATGCTTTCTTGTCAGTTTGTTGTATTTAAGCCTGATTTGATTTCAGCGCTAATCAATTTCTGATGTGCAGGGCCTCGCCTTATGTTATCACCGCCATCGCTCCATCCCATTTTGGCTAAGATTTCTTCTTTCTTTTTTCTCTTGGTATTTCTATTGTAACCTTGTTCTAGAATGGTTAAAGACCATATACCTGGCCCAAGTCTACGCAGAGATTTGCAATTCCAGAACTCCATGAATTGTATAAGGAGAAATTTTAACTTGAGATCAAAATCCTTACGCTTTAAATTTATTTCTTATTTGTTTTCTGTTAAATCTTAGTTTTCTCTATCTTTATTAATCCAATACCTTAAATTCAAAATAAAAAGGGAAATAAATTCAAAAGAAAATAATGAATTATGACTATTGTAACATGTTGTATATAAGCTCCTCTCATTTTATTTATTTTTTGTATAAGTTTTGTTATTTTTCTTTATCCATTTGTTTAGTTTATTTTATGACTTATCATGTTTTAACTTAAAGGAAAATAAAATGTCTAAACATTACATTGTTTATAAATAATTTTGGTAATTAATGAATTAATTTATTGTTTAACAAATTCATTTTTTAACTAACCCCTTTAGCATTAACTTCCCTTTACCTTTTCGTTAAATTTTACTTTAGTTAGCCTGGAGTTCAATTTGTCTTCTTATCTGGGGCTTTAAGCCTAGGGTGATATTATCGTCTCTTCCCACCTAGCCCCACGAGAGGTTGAAATGTTGGTGTTGGGGACTCTCTAGTCCCTTGACATCAACATATTTTTGGTGACCATACTGGGGACGACCGTTCAATGGTTTGTTCCTAGTTTTGTTTAATTTTTTCAAATTTACTTTTATCTTTCCTAGACCTCAATGTCTAACTGATTGGAAGCTTGTTTGGTGGTTGTAACCCTGTAGTTTCAGTTACTAATCCTGGGAAGGTAATTCACAAGTATGGAATATTTGAATTTAAGGAAGACCTAAACAATTCCCCATGGTTTGTTCCCACTCCCTTGAAGTTAACTCACCCGGTTAATCCTTTACCTCACAAATTCAAGAACCATTTGCCTCTTTTTCATGGTGATGGAATTGTTACGGTGGTTGAACATCTTCATGCCTTTTCGAATGCCTGCATCATCCTTGGAGTTAACGATAATAGTAGTTGCATGTTATTGTTCATGAATTCTTGTTGGCACAGGGGAAAATCCATGGTTCAACACTTCAACAACGCACCAACAAAGCCCTAAATACCAACCCTTTCGGCAACACCTGCGAAGCAGATGAAGTCTCACCCGAGGTGAGGCAGGGGTGGTTGTAGGACTCTAGTGTCTGCAACCTTAGCTGGGACACAGATCTGTGATTAAAATACTCTAACAAAGCACTTAGCAGATGTCATTCCTTAGTACATAACCTTTGTCTACAACGCAGATAAACCCTAATTACAACGCAGCACAGTATTCAATAAGATTCAACACAGTCAAGCATTAAGCACATCAACATAGATCAGATCTAACATCTTATTCACATCATTAGGCACTAAGTTATCATATTCATCTAAACATACATCATTGTACTAAGCATTAATCATATGAACCATAAAATAACCATAATGCACAAAGCAAACACAACACAGGATATACGTGGTTCACCCCCAACCTGGGGCTACATCTACCAACTCTTCATCTTCTTTATTATCTTCTGTCAATCATCTACATGCACAGAGCCATAAGATCCTACTCCGCATAGGACAAGAGATCTGCGCGCACCTCGACAGATCCTCCTTCCTCGACCTAGGTTACAGCACAAAACCTTTTCACAATCTCTTACAGTCACTTGCACTTAGCCTTGCAAGTTTCACACAGTATGCAAAAATCATGTACAAATATCACTTGCACTTAGCACATCATCACACAAATGCCTATATTGTCTCCTCTTACATCGCCTAGACATCTATTTATACATTACAAAATGGGCCTAAACATGGGTAAACCCGTGGGCCGACATCCCCATACCCGTTACATAAGCCCAAAACCCAAAAACGCCCTAAAAGGGGTCGAGATCCCATAATCTCTGCTTCGACTTGTGCTCCACCTTCGACAGCCCGTCGAAGTCACAAAATAGTTCAAACCTGACCAAGGATCTCTAAGACTTGGTCAAGGGTCAACAGGCCCCCAACACTCACTTGTGACTCGTTCCAATTCACTCTGATCTGGGTAGCTCTGCTTCAAAATCCTTGAGCCTAGCTCAAGCTCCTGCTTCGCCAAGGCCTCCTGCTCGATGAACTTCTGAAGAACTGCCTCGTTCATAGGTCCCTCTAAGCATTGTTCGACTGAAGTGACTACTTGTTCCAGCTCTGCTCCTCGTCCTTCAATCTCCTCAAATAGTTGGCAAGCTGCATCCTGGATTGGCTGGAGCCTTTGAGTCACTTCCATGACTTTGCTCTGTATGGTATGGACCTGTTGTTGAGCAGTGCATTGTTCCTGAGATCTTTTCATTCTTTCAACTGCTGACAGGAGCTTTAGCTACACTTGTACTGTTGTTGCTTGTTGCTTTGCTTCCTGGAGTTGTGACTCCAATGTCTTCAATTCAGGTTCCTCAATAAGTCACTCATAAGTCTACTCACTTCTACTTATAAGTTGTTGACATTCCAAAGCTAATTCTCTGATCCTCTCAACTGCACTCTAGGCAATGGCTTCTCTTTGGTCTCGCACATCCTGCGGAGTACTTGGTATTGTTTGTAGCTCCAGATATGCTATTCTCTGTTGAAGTTGTTGGATAGCTTCAACAAGGTGTGCTACTTGATGCTCCACTGGGTATTCCTCCTTTTGCTATAAGCCCGTCACAGAGTGAAGTGCTCTACTGACTGTTTCTTTTACTCCAACCTGCTCCATGAGCAACTGTTCTTTCTCATGTTGGATCTACGCCTTTTCCTCTTCAAAATTTTCTTGGAGGGAAGTCTTCTCTTGCTGCGCAACCCTGCGTTGCTCTGTTACTTCCTCTTGTGTTTACTTCAGGGCCACTGTGGCCTGTTCTATTTCTTCCTCTGCACAACAAAGGTAGGCTTTAGTCGCATCGGCTAGTCTGCGTAGTTGGGTAGGCTCATATCCCAACTCTGTTTCTTCTGATGGAGGGGGCACAGTGGACACTGTACGACTGGAGTGAAGGGCCTGTTGTACCCCTCGCATCTCTGCTTCAATTTTCTCATACATGGTCTCTTGCTTAGCTTCATTTCTCTGAAAAAAGATCTTCCGAGGCATCCGATACAGCTACGATGATGAAGTCAAAGTCATCAAGCATGAGCACAGACTGCATCTTGGTCTTACTAGCTTTTGACTTTTTCTGTGATGTGGGTTTCGTGGGAGAAACCTTTCTTTTGAGAGATGGCTTTGCATCTTGGCTTTGCGTCTTCAGGGGAATTTTGTGGCGGTGTTACTTTGCCTTGCTTCTATTGATATTCTTATCCATTGTTCTCTTCTTTATCTACTTCATCATCACCTCCTCCTCTGGGTGAGTTTGAAGCAGTTTCTTTCGACGCACTGCTCAGCTGTTGGACTTCTTTTGTCTACTTCCTTCTGCTAGTTCAAGGTGTATCATGTCCTTCAGGAGTGATCCCCAGGCTTCCGATTAGTGCAGGATCAGACAGTTTTGCAGGGTGAACAGGGATAAAGAGCTCTACAGGCCACTCCTTAGTTATTTATTCTAAGTCCTCTTATGTGAGTTTGTAATAACTTTGTAGTACTTCTTTGTGTTCGTCTCTGCGTGCAATAATGTAGATAAAATGTCTATCTGCATGGAACTTCACAAATGGTCTGAACCTGTGCAGGGTGTTCGGCGTTATACGAGGGACATCCTCAATATCCCTCTTTAACTGTAGGTAGTAGGTGTGGAACACCACATTTGATTTCCATTGTTTTCCCATATCGCTTGAATACCATATCGAAGTTAACTTCATGGCTAAGGGTTCATATGGCTCTAGTTCAGGGAAGGTCGCACCTTCTGGCATCTTCCAAGCTATGAACGCGATGAGGATCAACAACCAACTAAAATGAAACTCATATCCTTGATCTTGAGCTTCACGGCAGTCTTGGTCTAACTAGTTCACTAAGTACTTTTCCCAATTCATCTATAGCCCCTCCACGCATTTCCCTGCAAGGTCAACAACAAACCATGTGACCTGCGTGGGTCTGTTCTTCCAAACTAGCTTACCAACGATCAACTGGAAAGCAAGGTGCACTACGCCATTCTGGATGGAGGTAACCTTGTACCCTAGCTTCCCCTTCTCTACATCACCGTATGTATCTTTAATCTTCTACGCCAGGGCGCGGTCTACAGCCTTCCCTGGGTAGAAGTATTGTGGGTCTCGTCCTTGCATGCTTAATACGGTGATCCAATGGATCAGCACTGGATTGACAGTGATGTGTTTGTCTATCCATAAATAACCACCATGGAAGCTCGACAACTGGATCTTAACGCACACGTTAACCTCCTGGTGCCTTCCAAAATGGGGTATTTTCATTACATTCAGTATGGTGGACTGTGCAAGGTCCATAGTCCATAGTTGGGGGATTATCCTCGACTTCTTCCCCTTCGTCCTAGTTAAATACCTGTGAGGATCAAGCATGTTGAAGTTCTTTTGATCCCTTAGGTTAAAGTAGTTGATATTTAGTGTCATGATCTTATCTGGTTGAGGCTTTCCTGTGCGTATCCCCTTCGGCAAGTACACAGTAACCAAGGTGTAGTCAAAGTCCCTGGGGACATTGTCACGATTCACCACGCTAACCAGAGGTGCGATGTAATCGGGCAGGATGGAAGGGATTAGCTTCGCATTTGCCAATTCATCTTGATGCCTGGTTCTCTTCTCATCTGCAACTCAGGATGGTCCAGATCCGCGAGCAGTCGACGGGGAGGCTTGCACTCCTCGTGTCGATGAAGCTTGAAATCCTATGGACATCACTCTCTCTGCCATTAAATCGATTAAAATTTCCTCTACTGACTTTTCCACAGTGTTGAGCTTGTCTGACATGCACGCTTGAGATCGGATATCTCAATCTGATAAACAATTTCTCAATGCAATAGAATGGATGGCAAGGTCTCAATAAGGACAACACAGTAACAATGAGTTCTCTTGTGGGGTCGAATACAATTCTCAAAAGTGTGCTCGGTGCAACAGTTGACGGGATAAGTAGACAACGCTGTAACGGATTCTTCTAATGGAAAAGAAGCCTTCATCAATGCAGTTATGTCCGTTACGACGCGGTCCCAATGGTCTGATGGCAAGCTTTCTAATCATAATTGTTGTTCTAACCATTCGGGAACATCAATCTAACGGTTATAATGCCTCCAACGGTCATATCGCTCCACCATGGCGAAGTGTCAATCTAAGTTTCTCTGATATTCCGGCGAATTTCGAATTCTGGAGACCTTCCTTCTGCGAAGTCTTCTCTGGAACTTCCTGTAATTTCTCTAACTTTGCTTTCTTCTCGCTAAGCTTTATAGCCTTCTTCCCTGTGATCTACGTTACTGGGTTCCTCTTCCCATTCTGATTCTTATCTCCTCTTGGCATAGTAACTTCGTGTTGTTGATGGTCTTTCATAAGGTCCAAGGTCAATACTTTTTGTCTGTCTGGGGCAGGTTCTCTACTCTCTTTTATAGACAGGTGTTTCAGGTCTGCTTGTGTTCTTTCAACTTCGACATCTAGATTTCTGGTCCTCAGTAGCTTCGACTGGTTTTCTTGTTCTTCCAGTAAGTGTGCTATTCTCTTAGCCATGAAGTCTCTTAGAGCTTCCTCTTCTTGTTTTCTTCGGATCTGATCTTTCTCAATCCAGGTTTTTCCTAGCAACATAGCAAATGGGGCGTTGTTCTCAATAAATTTAACAACCTCAAATTATTCTTCTGTCGAAGTGTCATGAGCACTCATAGATGTCTGGGTAAGTCTTCCACATAGGGTTATCAAATTTCCTCTAAATAATCCTATTCCTCCCAATGAAGGAATCATAGCAGGATTTCCTAAAATTTTCCAAGTTCTTTCCGTCATAATATTCACCTGTGTTTCCTCGTCCAGAACACATTCTATGTCGAAGTCTCCTATTCTTGTTTCAATGCACTCTTTCTATTTGAAGATCTCTGATAGATTGATGTTTCTATGATCATTCAGGGTTTCTTTTATTTCTGACAATACAGTCTCTGATTCTTTCTGGGGTTCTGCCATGGTCTCAGTTTCTTGGCCTTTCTCAGGGTTTTCTTGTCTCATATTCATTCTTTCAACCTTAGCAATCATTTTAGGGCAATCCAGAACGTCATGGTCCATAGATTTACAACAAATACAACTAGGTCTTCTATCAAGGCAATCCTTAGCAAGATCGCCCGGTCTTCTGCAACTGTAACAAAGAGTTAATCCTCTCTTTCTCTTAATTGATCCCCAACCTTTCTTGTACTACACACTAGGATCATGGTAGCTAACCTACAAAAAAATCTTCCTAGGGTCCTGCATCCATTTTTTAGTCCAAACATTCTTTCTATGCATAGGAATAACATATCTTTCATTATTTCTATCAGATCTATTCATATCAAATCTTCTTTCTTCTAACTGTGTCCTAGTTTTCAGACTAGGACAAAATTTATCAAACATACCTAGATCCATACTTTCAAAACAAAAATTTCCACTTATCTTACCTTTATCAAAACACAAATATTTCAAATCTTACCTCTTTAATCAAAAAAATTCACTGATCTTACCTCTTTTCTTCAAATCTGCCTCCTTTCTTAGCACAGAGCTTCGTAGTCAAGTAGAATATTGTGCACTAAAGCAACAGATCTACGCACAAAGCTTTCTTTCTTTTCCTTAGTTCCCAGCAATCATAGTTTTAGGTCCCGGCAACGGAACCATTTGTTGGCACAGGGGCAGACCTAGGGTTCAACGCTTTAACAGTGCACCAACAAAACCCTAACTATCGGCCCTTTCGAAAACACTTGCGAAGCAAATGAAGTCTCACCCGAGGTAGAGGCAAGGGTAGTTGCAGGACTCCAGTGTCTGCAACCTTAGCTGGGACACAGATCTGTGGTTACAATACTCTAACAAAGCACTTAGCAGATGTCATTCATTAGTACTTAACCTTTGTCTACAGCACAAATAAACCATAATTACAACACAACACAGTATTCAACAAGATTCAACACAGTCAAGCATTAGGCACATCAACATAGATCAGATCTAACATAGTATTCACATCATTAGGAACTAAGTTATCATATTCATCTAAGAATACATCATTGTACTAAGCATTAATCATATGAACTATAAAACAACCATAATGCACAAAGCAAACACAACACAGGATATACGTGGTTCACCCCCAGCCTGGGGCTACATCCACCAACTCTTTGTCTTCTTTATTATCTTTTGTCAATCATATACATGCACAGAGCCATAATATCCTACTCCGTATAGGAGAGGAGATCTGCACGCACCTCGCCAGATCCTCCTTCCCCGGGCTAAGTTACAGCACAAAGCCTTTTCACAATCTCTTACAGTCACTTACACTTAGCCTTGCAAGTTTCACACAGTATGCACAAAGCATGGTCAACTATCACTTGCACTTAGCACATCAACACACAAATCCCTATATTGTCTCCTCTTACATCACCTAGACATCTTTTTATACATTACAAAATGGGCCTAAACATGGGTAAACCCATGGGCCGACATCCCCATACCCGTTACATAAGCCCAAAACCCAAAAAATCCCTAAAAGGGGCCGAGATCCCATGATCTATGCTTCGACTTGTGCTCCACCTTCGACAGCCTGTCAAAGTCCCAAAATAGGTCAAACCTGACCAAGGATCTCCAAGACTTGGTCAAGGGACAACAATTCCCTTCAGGGTAGGGCCGCTTTTTTATTTGCCAACCTTCCTGATGAACGCATCTCTACATGGTTTGATCTTTCTTACTGGTTTACTTCTACCTTTGGACATTTCGATAATCCTTATGAGCATCTTAAGAGGTTTAATCATTTACATATGAAGGATAATGAAGGAATTCTTTCAATTGACCTTAAGTTTATCAAGTTATATAATTCAATTCCTATGTCCATTCTCCCTACCAACTTGGATTCCCTGTTGCATTACTATGAACTTCTACCTCCTCTTTACTGATGGCGGTTGGAGGAAAAGAATGTTCAAAACGTAGAGCTAGCTCTATTGACTTGCCTCGACTTCAAAGAGAAAATCCGTAGAACAGGTTACTCCTTTGGTATTCATGATTCACATAAGGATTTTTCTTCTTTAATCCCCATCATCAAGGGTTTACAAGATAACATTTTCTTTCTTGAATCTCAATCTTCAAATCATGCTAGGAGTATGTCTTGGGAGCCCTCTCTCCTAGGGCCTATTTATAATGAATTCACTATTTGTGGTCAAGATCTTGGATGTGAAGAGAATCATGATTATATCATGATTCTTAGTGATCAATCCACCTCTCACATCCCAAACATCACCCCTCTTAAACCTCATGAAAAAACTCAACCCCAAAATCATCTTTCATTTCGAGCCTCTTATCCGCACGCATACAATGGTGAATTTGATTATGCAATTGAAGAAGTCAATTTTGACCATGTTAAACATATTTATGACACATTTTTATTTGTCGAGGATGCTAATGAGTGGTCAAAACAAATTGATGAAGACCAACATGACTTTAATGATACATCTGAGGAGTCCTCTTGTGAAGATATTTATGAATTCAATCAAGGTCTTAAATTGTATTAAAATTTTGTTAATCCTTTGTTCCAATCAAGAGAGGTTAAAGAACTTGACACTATCGGGTATGTCCCTTCTAGGTGCACTTTTTACTTCAATGATGATGACTATTTTAATAACATACCTATGTTTTTTAACCCATATAATGAACCTTCTTTGATTCATGACGACCCCGTTCCAGACAGAAAAATTCCAAGTGATCATAATAGTTTGTGTGATGAATTCATTGATTAGATCTTTGACACACAAACCCTAAATCCTAAATATGATTCAATCAATACCTTCAACATTACTTGAAAAGCATCTATTTGTTGGCATGTCTTAAAGGTGGGTGGTCGTTTCTTTTGGGTATTGACTAGTCATTTCTCCTCACCATACACATTTGTTGGTTGGTATGTTGGCAGTCCTTCCACATATAAGTTTTTCAAAGTCATAAGATCTGCATGCAAAGTAGGCGACACTTTCCTTTAAACTAAATTTCATCTAACATGAGTTCAAG
>SNQJ01S0043251.1:6304-26025 GCA_010110895.2 Picea sitchensis
GGGGCCCTAGACACATCTAGGGACTTATATTAACCACCAAGGAACATATCCAAATATCAATCCAAGCACCGGGCAAGGATTCCCTTGACCACATCTAGGGGCCCTAGACACATCTAGGGACTTACTGCTTGGTCCAAGACCAATAACCCTAGTCGTATATTGGAGGCCCTCACTACGGTCTATTTCCATGGCTCTCACTACTTGGTCTCATACTAAGAAACCCTAGGAGTGTGTTGGGGGCCCTAGTCCACAGCTAAGGTCTTTTCCATCCTCCAGAGAATGGCTCTTGCAGCTGCATTAATTTCAACACTCCCTCTGAACAAGAGAGGCATTCTCAGCGACACCAAGCTTGTCTCGAAAGTACACATACTTTGTCAATGATAGGCTTGGTCAAAATATCTGTGGTTTGTTCCGTCGTCGAAACATATTGAATACTGAGAATGTTCTTCTGCACTATGTCTCGAACATAGTGATATCTCATTTCAATGTGTTTGTCATGAAAACACAAGAATCACGAAGAACTTTACACAACTCTGGTTATCATAGTGGATTACTATGGGTTCCAACTTAGCACTGAACAAATATGAGAGTAGCTTTCTGAGCCACACTGCTTCTCTACTAGCAATACTTGGAGCAATGTATTATGCCTCTGCAGTGCTCTATGATATGGAGCCCCATTTCCTGCTGAACCAGGAAATCATAGCTGAACTCAAACTGAAACAATATTTAGAAGTACTCTTCCGGTCCACTCTACTGCCCATCCAATTTGAATCTATATCCATGAAGCATTACACCTTCACTAAAGTGTATCTAAGCCCATAGGTTATAGTCCCCTGAACATATCTCAAAATATGTTTAACAACAACCATATGAATATGCTTCAGTTCACACATGAACTGGATGAGGGCATTCATTGCATGATAAATATCCGGTCTGGTATGTATAAGATACATCAAGGACCCAATGAGGTCTTCCAGATATGAATCTGTAGCTTGATCTTGAAACTTCTTCAGTTTAGAAATCATCGGTGTGGATATGGACTTACAGTCCAACATGCTAAGTCCGCAGAGCATATCAACTACTTACTTGCTCTTGTGAGAGAAAGATCTCACTTGGTTTCTGCCACACCTCTAAGCTCAGAAAATAATGTAAAAGACCCAAGTCTTTCATTTCAACTTCTGCTGAAAAGCTCCCTCTTAGTCTGAGCTATCAATATTTTCCTTTCCTGTAAGGAACATATCATCCTAAGATAACATGATGATTCTGTACAATCTTTTTATAAAGATTGGAATCTGCAATACTCTTGGTGAACCCAAGACTCTGTAGAGAAACTGTTAATTCTTCCATACCAAGCTCTCAGATCTTGCTAGAATTTATGAGATTCTTTCCCATGGATTACGAACCCCTCAGGCTGTTTGATATAACCTCTTGCTCAACTTCACCGTTAAGAAAATCAGTCTTAACATTTATCTGGTGAAGTTTCCAAATCATAAACTGCGACAAGAGAGGTAATGATCTTGATGGAAGTAATCTGACAATAGAAGTAAGGATTTCATCATAGATAGTCCCTTCTATCTGAGAGAAGTCTTGAGTCACAAATTTAATCTCAATACTACCATCTACTGCATGTGATGGCCTAACTCACATACATGGACTGCTCCCTTTGAGTCTCATAAAATGTTTGCATCAATGTATGTGCCAATTGGCTCCTTCTGAACCCACAAGATCTTATGACTTTGATCTGGTGTCGTATCTCTGCAAGATGTACTTGGCGCTAGTACCAATTTTAATATGAAAAGCTGAGTCAAAATTTTACCAGGTTATGCTTCTGTCATGTGATCTCATAAACTACAAGATACATATAGCATAAAACAAACAACTTTATTGAGTTCTTAAACTAGCTTGGGCTAAAGACACATGTGTGCTTTGCAGCCTCCTACCAGTTGTAGTTATCTGGGGCATTTTTGTGAATGCAGTAACTGTCCTACTAGTTTGATGTCTATGTAGGACGCCTTTTATAAGGGTTTGGTTCCTGATCAGAGTTACTTAAACTGATCAAAATGGACTTGAACACGATCTCTACAACATTAAACCAAGGATTCACCAAAAAATAAAGAACACTAGCCTCTAGTTTCTCCTAACAGGAAATCTCTCTCAACTAGCATTGGTCACTCCACCAATAATCCAAACAAGTTTACTTTGGCATCCAAACTTGCATCCCACAAGTGTACAAGAGAATAAAATAAGATAGTCTTTCACTATCCTCCACCGAGCCCATTCTTTTAGACATTTTCTAAACAACATTATGTTAATAACATGTTTATTAACATTGTAGGCAATTAAATTGAGTCAATGCCTACATGCTCTAAATTTGGAATCGACACCCAGTCATCCACATTAAAAAATGAAATAAATGAAATAAGACTATATTCTATTGCGATGTTACTCTCAAACCCCAAAAAAATTGCCATCTGGCAAGAACCATTTTATGGTTGCCTTTCTAGTGGATTTAATTTCAATAAAGATGATTAAAAATGCAAATTCTTAACCATTCAATAGGAGTATAGAGATCATCTATTCTCTTCTCCAACCATAACCATCTGAAGTTAAGTACCTAATGAATGCTTCAACAAAAAACATATCATTCTCCCCTTAAGAAATCTAAAGAGACCAACTGCGAGGAGCTTCTATATTTCTGTCATTGATAATTAAAGGTTTGCTGTTAAGACTTGACTACAACACTTGCTCTGATAACATTCAACTGTCAGAAGTAAATTAAAGATGAGGGCAACAAGTTTAACCGATGGTTGGTGGTATCCTATATCTTTCAATAGATAAGGAAACATTTGCTATAACTGGTTGTGGAAGTATCCAACAATAGAGAGTAATTCAAGGTAGAGTTAACCCTTGAATTGGGTGTGTAATCCACACCATCTCAATGGTGTTACATGCGTGGAGTCATTTAGGTAGGTTGCATAGTTTTAAACCACTGAAGATATTTTGTTACAGTTACAACCATGAAACAATTTTGGGTTGAATTCTAGCATTTAAAATTCATTGCTCACATGAATCTCTGTGCACCTACATACTAGTGACACAATATCCCTCAGTGCTCCAAGTCACAATATCCCTTTCAAAATCAATTCTTCTGGAATATAGAGACCATTGGGTAACAAAACCATGGTTGCTAGAGCTGTTCACTATGAAGATATCAAGGAGTACATTGCTCATAATATAAGTGCCATCAGAGGCTATCATGACAAACACATCATTGAATTAAAAGAAGACTACTAATCCATTCTACCTTTCTTGGATCAGGGGCCCATGCTGCACATGGCACCCCATGTGTCCACCACTAAGCACATAAGGTAGCAACTTAAGACAAAGAGAAATAACCTTCAGAAAGCAAAATCAAAACTGAAACTAGGTGCCCTTACCAATACTCTCTCTTTAAAAACAAAGAAAAAAATAAGAATAAAGCAACTTGAATTTACTGATCTGTAAACCCTAAGAAGTGGATCTACGCAGGCTCAAGTCTGCAACTCTTGAGCTCCTTTCATGCCCTGAGCTTTGAAACCATGTTAGAAATAGGGTAAAATTCAAAACAATAATGCTTACAAATTTCTTGTCTACTAAATCAACATAAACTAGAAAACATATAAACATATCTGAGACTATTAAATATTTCTGAGTATGATAAAATACAAATAGATCTGAAACAAATAAATATTTCTGAGTATGATAAAATACAAACAGATCTGAAACAAATAAATATTTCTGAGTATGATAAAATACAAACAGATCTGAAACAAATAAATATTTATGAGTATGATAAAATATCTTTTAGCTTACCTCCTGATTTAATGATAGAAGTACCTGACACACATGTGAATGTAAGCCTCTGTAAGTATGCTCAGATTTAGTTTAGGTTCATGGATCAAGCCTCTTAGGGTTTGATCTCCGTCAAAGAGAATTGTAGCACTGTTTTGCCAATAAATAGGAAGCCCCAAGGAAATAACCCAAAGTATTGAATAACAAATAACCCCATTAAGATAGCATAGGAAGGAGATCTGGACATCAAGGAAATCAACTACAAGCAAACTCTCATACAGATCTGGACAACAAGGAAACTATCCACAAAAGACCCTCATACAGATCTAGGACAATAAGTAGATCAACCACAAGAAGATCCTCACATAGATCTAGACAATGAGGAGATCAACCACAAGAAAACTTCACACAGATTTGGACAATGAGGAGATCAACCACATGAAAATCCTTCCATAGATCTGAACAACAATGAGATCATCGACAAAAAAAAAGAGACTTTCACAGATTTGGACAGAGGGATAGCAAAAACCTTCACTTTGCACACACAAAAAAACCCTCTTTCAAAACTAGACAACAAAGCAGTTAACCCCCACAAGGTTCTCTGTACTCCATGTGGAAACTGATAGGGAGTCCACACAACAAAGGGGAATCCCCAAAATGAGGGCCGCAACACTTACTCACAATCCGTGGCCCTAAAGAGGGAACGACACCCTACAAAACAGACCCAACTGCAAGAGGATGAGTCTGACATCAAGGGGACAGGTCTGGCAGCAAGAGAAGCAGGTCCGACAACAAGGGAGGCACCTTCCAGGTAACAAATCAACATTCATACATCGACAGACCCTTAAGGGAGATGCTTCCAGCCAAAAGAAAAACTCAGAACTGAAACTGAAGAGAGAGGCCACATCTACAAGAGTAAGCAATCAATGAGGTAGCCGCAACAAGGAGAGTGAGGAGAGAATGATTAAGTGTAGAATGCTAGGGGGTAGGGTTTTATTTATAGTTAGGGAGAGGGGTTAGGGTAATTAGATTTAAAAATAAATATTGACATTTAATTAATATAAATATTAATTAAATTGTCAATCAATATAAATTAAAACCCTAATCACATAAGTAAAAATCCTAGTCCCATAAATAAAATCCCCATCACATAAAACAAGATCCCCATCACATAAAACAAGAGTGAAAAAACAACAACAAGGGGTTACCATTAAGACAAAGTCAAGGGGGTTACATAATGGAAAAACATGTCCACCCGAGTCTCATAAAGACCTATAAACTTTATCATCACTACATAAGAGGGTACATCAACAATGTGGTCATGTCCATCTTCATAGGAACTCTTAGGTCTCATGGACCATCCCTGGAGAGAGGAAGATGATCACACATCAACACATCTTGGTATTACACCAAGATCTATCTGGTCAAAGACCAGTTTGCCCCATAACACATCTTGGGTCTTATCCACCAAGATACAAGACCACGGATCAACCCATGCATTAAGCAAGGGTTCCCTGGAACACATCCAGGGGCCCTAGACACATCTAGGGACTTATACCAACCACCAAGGAACACATCCAAGGATCAATCCAGGCATTGATCAAGGATTCCCTAGAACACAACCAGGGGCCCTAGACACATCTAGGGACTTATATTAACCACCAAGGAACATATCCAAATATCAATCCAAGCACCGGGCAAGGATTCCCTTGACCACATCTAGGGGCCCGAGACACATCTAGGGACTTACTGCTTGGTCCAAGACCAAGAACCCTAGTTGTATACTGGAGGCCCTCACTAGGGTCTATTTCCATGGCTCTCACTACTTGGTCTCATACCAAGAAACCCTAGGAGTGTGTTGGGGGCCCTAGTCCACAGCTAAGGTCTTTTCCATCCTCCAGAGAATGGCTCTTGCAGCTGCATTAATTTCAACACATATTACAACAAGATTTTCAAAAATCTTCAAAACGATGCAGAGATTCTTATCGCATGGCCTCTTCGTGCTCCCAAGTGGCATCCTCAGGACTGTACCAGGTCCATTGGACCTTTACTAGCTTGATGGCTCGATTCTAGAGCTACTTGATTTTCTGGTCCAAATTGCTTACAGATGCACTTGAAAAACACCTTCTTGCTTCACCTGAATCACATTCCAATCAATAACATGATTAACATCATGTATATATTTCTTAAGAAATGATACATGGAGTACATTATGAATGGTCCTAGATGCAGGTAATGCAAGCATATAAGCTACATGCCCAATCCTTTCTATGATTTTAAATGGCCCGCAGTAACGAGCTGCCAATTTGGAACAATTTCCCAATTTCAGGGAACCTCTATTGGCTTTCAATTTCATAAACACATGATCACCAATACAAAATTATCTGTGAATTCTTCCCTTATCAACGTAGCTTTTCTGCCTGTATTGAGCAGTCTTTAAATTCTGCCCTTATCAGTGTAGCAACTCAGGCCCAACTATTGCTCTATCTGCTGGGTTGTCCCAACTTATTGGTGTGTTGCACTTTCTTCCATAAAGTGCCTCAAATGGGCTCATCTTCAGTGATGTTGGGTGCCCATTATTGTAAGAAAATTCTACCAAGTGTAGATAGTCTTCCCATTTAGATGGTTTGTCCATCACGTACATTTTTAACATATCCTCTGTCTCTTGGTTCACCCTTTCTATTTTTCCATCAAATTCGAGATGATAAGTTGTGTTGAAGTTCAAATTTGTTCCGAACCCTTTGAATAATCCCTTCCATAACTTTGAGGTGAACTTTGGGTCCCTGTTAGAGACAATTGTCTTGGGTATTCCATGCAAGCGTGCTACTTCCCTCGTATAAATATCAACAACATTGGTTGCCTTGTGAGTAATCTTTATTGGAATGAAATAGACAACTTTAGTAATCTTGTCCACCACCATCATGATAGAATCATGCTGCTTGCTTGTTCGAGGCAATTTGGTGATGAAATCCATTGACACCACTTCCCACTTCCACTTAGGAATGAGCAATGGCCGCAACAACCCAACTAGGTGTCTATGCTCAACCTTGACCTTCTGACACTCCAAACATTTAGCAATGTACTTAGCAATTTCTTTCTTCATGCCTAGCCAATAATATTGGCTTTTGACTGCTGCAATTGTTTTCTGATAACTGGGGTGTCTAACATAAGGTAAATTATGCATCTCTTTCAAGATCGTACTCCTCAATTCATGAGAATTGGGTACATAAATTTTGTTCCTGTACAAGAGAATTTCATCATTTCCCATTTTATAATCTTCAACCTTCTACTGCATTTTACCTTGATGTAATTTTGTTACTAACTCCATGTACTGCAAATATGCTTTTGCAACCTCATAAATTCCGTCTTTAAGATCAATTTGATACATGTTAATGGATGTAGCACGTAGTTCATGCACTCTCCGGCTGAGTGCATCGACCATTTTTTTCTCTTTTCCTTTGATGTGCTTGATATCAAAGTCATACTCACAGAGAAACTCTAACCATCTACTTTGTCTGACATTTAGAGTTGGCTGATCAAATATATATTTCAGACCGTTATGGTTTGTCCTCAACTCAAAATTTTTTCCCATGAGGTCGTGCCTCCACTTCTTCAAGGATGTACTATGGCTGCCAACTCCAAATCATGAGTGGCATATCGATTTTCATGCTCTTTCAATTTTCTGGATTCAAAACATACCACAAAACTATTCTGACTGAGGACTCCACTAAGTCCTTCTTTGCATTCATTTGTGCAAACCATGAAATCTTCATTAGGATAAACAATCCTCAGAATTGGAGCATTGGTTAACAACTGCGTCAATTGCTGGAAGCTCCTTTCACATTTTGTTGTCCATTAAAACCTCACGCCCTTTCTTTGAAAGGAAGTGACCAGGTGAGCAATCCTTGAAAACCCTGCAATGAATCTTCTGTAGTAGCCAGCTAGACCCATGAAGGATCTGACTTCTGCCACATTCTTAGGTGTTGTACACCCTTTAATAGTGTCGATTTTTTCAGGGTCCATTGCTATCCTTTCTTCAGATATGATATGCCCCAAATAGTGATTTCAGTTATGATAAAATGAACACTTGCTCAATTTGGCATACAACTGGTGCTCTCTTAACACTTGTAACACCATCCTCAAGTGATTCTCATGTTCTTCTTCTGAATTGGAATATACACAGATGTCATCCAAAAAGACAATGACAAACTTGTCTAAGTATTCCCAGAAAACACCATTCATTAAGCACATAAAAACAACTGGTGCATTTGATAATCCAAATGGCACCACTATGAATTCGTAATGACCATACCTTGTTCTGAAGGAAGTCTTGCTGATGTCTTCGTCTCTGATCCTTACTTGATGGTATCCAGCCCTGATATCAATCTTTGAAAATATCCTTGCATCCTTTAACTGATCAAAGAGATCATCAATCCTTGGCAAATGATACTTGTTCTCTATAGTTACTTTGTTCAATTGTCTGAAATCAATGCACTATGTCAATGTCCCATATTTCTTTTTCACAAATAAAACTGGGGTGCCACAAGGTGACACACTTGGGCGTATATACCCCTTCTTCAAAATTTCTTAAAGCTGCATTTGCAGTTCCTTCAACTCTGGTGTTCTCATCCGGTAGGGAGTCTTGGATACTGGACCTACTCCAGTGATGCAACCTCCCTACCCTCCTAGGGTTCCGCGACCTCCCGGTCTAGGATCTTTCTTTCACCTGAATCAGATTGAATCTTCGGGCTCCCGTTTGAACCCAAAACAATTATACACAGACCCCTTTTTCTCCTTTAGGTGCAGGTCCTGTGATACCCGCACCCTCTGTCTGCGCGCTCTTCAATTTGTGGGCGCTAGCTATTTTTCGCTAGCCCCTTCCTACATATGCCCATGGGCTATGACCTTGCGCAAACGTGTGATTGCGGGCACGAGAAAAAATGGTTTTAGACCAACCCGTTTTTCGCCCCGCAATTCACCTCTAGTTGCCACGTATCCCTTTGTTAAAATCATGGTTCCAATTGCGGCCCACTCAAGGAAAATTAATGTCTGAGCATGTCCTGGCCCCGCAATCCTTCTCATCCGTCGATCTCCAATCCCTTTGTGATGATTCGCAATCGACAACTTCTATTTATCCTCCATTCCTTGTCTTCTTTCCTCCTTCCATGCTCGATCCTAGATCTTCACAATCTGTCAACACATAGCTCCCTTCTAAAACACATAGCTGATTCTGACTTTCCGGCCTTCGGGAGTTTTAATTCTCAAACCTTGCTCTTCCCTGTATGACAATCTTCCAAAGTGGAGATCTGTCGATACCTGTCCCTTTAAATATGTGGCTAGGATCTCCTCTGTGAATTCGACCTTCAGGAATCTCAATTCTCAAATTCCTATTTCTTCTGGAGAGATTTCTCCAAAATGGCAGATTGTTTGCCACATGTCCTCTTCAATCGACGGTTTAGCTCCCACTTCGGGACTTTGGCCTCCTCGATCAGATCAACGACCCTTCATCTCCCTCCTCGATCAACGATCGAGATCTCCTCTGGGTCTTCAGACTTTTCCTCCTCTACTCTCTCCTGGAGTTCTAGATCCGACGCCGCGTGTTCCCCTTCACATCGACGACTGTCGTCGTTTTCGGGACTTCGGCCTTCGGGATTCTCAAACTTCAACAAATACAAACCTCCAGAGTGAATCCTTCCGGAGTGTCAGATCCTATGACACCTGTTATCCTCTGATCCAATGGCTATCCAACATAGTGAATCTCCATCGTCCACGCGTCCCCTTTCAAATCAACGATCCACGTTCCTTATTTCGGATCAACGAGCCTTATACATTTCAGGCTTCGACGCTTCGGGATATTCCAAAACATAATTCTTTGGAACCCCGGAGTACGATCCTCCAAATTTCATGATCGAGTGACACCTGTCCAACCCAGATCAACGACTCCTAGCTGCTTCGGTTGTTCAGGGTTCAACATTTTCATATTCTCATCCTTCGCGTTCTCCCGGAGTTCACGATCTATCACCACGTTTCCTGCTGGATCTGTCGGTCTAGATTCCTCTTCGGCTCTTCAATTCGTCTTTGCTCGCTCTCCTCTGAATGATTTCACTCAGAATCAACAATTTGTTGACACGTACCCTCCTGCACGATCAACGGTCATAAGTGGTTTCGACACTTCGGGCTTCGAATGTCTCAGTTCTCGATTGAAATCCCACTACCATTTATCCGGAGATCGCAATTTGTTGACAAGTGTCCCCTTGTAGATCAACGACTCTAAGCTCTTTGACACTTCATCTCTTCTGCTCTTCGACACTTCAGGTTTCAGGAGTTTCAAACTCCTATGCACTCGTTTCTCCCGGAGTGTTTTCACCCGAAATACACTATCTTCCTCCACGTGTCCTCCACAACGAATGGTTGTGATTTACTTCGGCCTTCGGAGCTTCGAGATTTTTTCATGCTCCACAGTTGAGTTTTCCCCGAAGTGAGATTTCCCGAAATCTCAGATCTTTTGACATGCGTCTCTTGGCAACCGACGACCAAGATTTGTTTAGACTGTTTCACCTCCTCATTGTCCACAAAATTCCGCAGCTATGGATCTTGCACCACCTATCCTCCTTGACGATGGACGGTCCCAAATTACTTCGGGACTTTGACAAATCCGTTCTCCTGTGCACTTAAAGGAATTATTGTTAGTGCACTTTACCTTGATCAGACGGTTGCTGTCCTTTGCGCTCAGATCTGACGGATGCGATATGTTCCTCTCCTCTGCACTTCCTCTGTTCGGTGGACACTGATCTAACGGTCCAGGCTCCTCCCCACAATCGATCTGACGGTTGGTGTCGCTCCTCCTCTTGAGCTTTTGACTTCTTCTGTCTTGGAAGGTTTTGTTAGTGTTCAAAGGTTTCGGCCTTTGAACTTTCTCTTGTGAACCCAGTTACTCTGGGTCTCGCTTGTGCTTCTGAAATATTTATCTCTTTTGGGCTTTAGGACTTAGAATAAGTCCATCACCCACTCACTTCTTGCATTATCCCTTCTGATCTTGATCTCCTCGAAGATTTCGATTTCCCATGCACTCCTTGCATTTCTGGGATTTCGTCAATCTGAGATCCGAATGATTTCTTGAAAATAAATTCTTCTCGCCCTCCTAGCGATCTCCTTGCTCGATGCACACCTTACAGAGATCCTCCTTACAGAGTGTTTAGTAAATATGTCTTCTTCTGAACTCAACACAGAGTTCTTTCTGTGCATTCCTTTCACTTTTGGTGATGAAGGTTCAACTCTATCTCTCCCGAGCTTCTATGAGGTTAAATCACCTTTGTCAACGCACTCCTTGCGGACTATGTGCACTCCTTGCACTTGAAAACTCAAGGAAAAGAAACAATTGAAACTTATTCAATACTTCACCAGTTTACACATTCAAAACATGAACGACATATAAAAGCATAATAATGAACGCAAATACATAAACACACTATGTGCAGGAAAAACTGATTTTCTATTAACTCTGTGTGTCTATACAGATGTTTACAAAAAATGGACTGCAACAGAGTCCCAGTTCTCTCAATATCTCTTTAAGAACCATTCTACCTCCTATCCTAACTTTATCTTGAGTTCTGCTTCTAAGACTTCTCTGAATCTTCCTAAGTCTCTTTATGAAATCTGATACAAGATCTCTTTACAAAAGAGGGGCTCTACGATTTTGTCCTCTCTCACCTAACCTCATCTATTGCATTGAATGATTATCTAGACCTGACTATGATCTAGACCTGCTTACACTCAACCATTTAAGATGACTCTATCTACTACCAGTACAAAGGCATGGCTCGGTCCTTACAACCTTACAACACAAATCTCCAAAGGATCAGATTTTGAATTTAAAAATGGGAGGGTCAATGCCTCTCTCTTTCTCCATTTCGTGCCTATGTGTTGGCTTGCTGTCATACTTGTTGACGTGGAGTGATGCTCCTGCTTCATCCTCCACTGCCGGGAAAATCATGAGCTCCTCTTCCCTAGTGTTGAAATCCTCTTGGATCCCAAACTTTTCCTTGGAGTTCTCCTTCTGCTCCTCTTGAGCTATGTTGTTGTTGTTGTTGCTGCTGCTTCTTATTTTTCTTCCCTGTTTCTATGACAGGCTCTCCTCTGCTCATCTTCCCCTTGTTGACTTCTTCTGCTGACCTCATCATCAACTTCTTGATCTCCTCTATCACCCTGTCCAGCTACTCCAGTGGCCGACTCTCTTTATGCAGTCTTCTCTGCTGCACTTCTTTCTCAATTCCATACTTATCAGTGGGCAGATCTACTCGATATCCCATGCTGTCTTTATTTCCCCTTGTGGCACTAATTTGCCACTCTGCTGTAGGGTCCAACTCTGCAGTCTCTTCATTTAGTTGCTGCTTAGTTTCTCCCTCTGACATATTAGCTTCTGTCATCTCCTCTTGTGCTGACATATCTCCAATTTCCTCTAATTTCTCTCTTGGCTGGTATGCTCCTCCATCTGTCTCCAACTTAGTCTGTTGGATGTGTTTTATTTTCATTATCACTCTTCTCTCTAGGGATTCCAGGTCTTCATACAGACCAACAAAGTCCATGCTGTCTGCTTCCTCTTCTTCTACAAGCTCCAATGTTGCAATCATCTCCTGCTCAACTTCCTGTCTGAAAATTGCGAGCAATTTTGCTGAATGCTCTTCTCCTTCTGCTGGGGTAGACATCAATGTCTACTCCATTTCTTCCTCTTTGATAGTTTATGCTGGCTTTCTTTCTTCTTCTGCTGCACTTTCATCATGTGCACTGGCCTCTACTTGGCTGTTTGGTAGGAATGTCTTGATCCCTCCAATAATTAGAATGCTCCTCTGATCCTCTTCCTGGATGGTGAAAGTATTTAAATTCTCATCATATTCATTCACATGGTCTGCAAATCCACATGAATATTCATCCATCAACACTCCTTGCTGACATGCACTCACTTCTGAGCTCCTAAGACTTTCAGACAATCTCCTCTCTTTCTCCCTGCCCACCTGGCAATTTGGGACTTCTCTTCTGCCCACTTGGCAATGTATGAGATTAACCGATTCCATCTCATTGCCCACCTGACAATCTGAAATTTCAGTATTGCTCCTCTGGAAACATACGAGACCTCCACCCGATCTCTCTCCATTTCCCACCTGGCAACTAGAAAGTCCATTTCTGCCCACCTGGCAGTTTATGAAATCCTCTGCTAATCTCATATCATTGCCCACCTCACAATATGAATTTCTACTGCTGTCCTCCTGACAGTCTATGAGATCCTCCAATGATCTCATTTCATTGCCCACCTGGCAATATGAAAATCCATCTCTGCTCTCCTGGCAGTTTATGATATCTTTATCTCATCTCACCTCCTCCTCATCACTGAGGTGTCTCCCAATTTCTGGTTCACAGATGTGAATCGGTTCCTCCTCTGTGTCACTGAGGTTTTCTAATTCCCTTAGCCACCTTCTCAACTCTTGTTGCTGCTTTCTGGCCAACAACTTTTGAACATGCCATTTTGCCTTCCTGTTCAGAGGACATTCGTACCTCCAGTGTACCTTTTCCTCTTCCTGCATACTCAATGCTAGCCGTTCCATCTTTTCTCTTATCTCATTAAGCTCCAGATCCATCCCTGGATTTATTTTCTGCTTGTGGCCTTCTCTTCAACCACATCCATGGCCTTCAATAGACATTTCCACCTTCTACCTGCCCTCCTGACAAGCCTATGATCACTCTACATCCGAGAGTATCTCCATATTCTCTCACAACTCACCTGGTTGTTTAAATTTCTGTTGATGCGCACATGAAACCACCTTCTCACAGAGCATCAGTACCATGTTTCCTTCTTTCACCTGCTGCCTACAAGCAAATTCAAATTCTGACACCACCTGACGTAAGCATGCTATTTCCTCTTTAGTGTCTTCTGCATCTTTCTCTTTTTCCTAAAATCTACAGACGAAAATCTAAGCTCTGATACCACCTGGTATCAGAGTATCTCCTGTCACTGTCTTGCCCTTTGCCTACTGTCTGCAAGCAAAATTATGGCTCTGATACCACTTAATGCAACCCCACTACCCTCCTGGGGTTCTGTGACCTCCCAGTCTAGGATCTTTCTTTCACTTGAGTCAGATCGACTCTTCAAGCTCCCGCTTGAACACAAAAAAATTATACACAACCCCTTTTTCTCCTTTAGGCGTAGGTCCCGTGGTACCTGCACCCTTTGTTTGCGCACTCTTCAAGTTGCAGGCACTAGCTCCTTTTCACTAGCCCCTTCCTACATACTCCCTTGGGCTATGACCTTGCGCAAACGCATAATTGTGCGCGTGGGAAAAAATGGTTTTAGACCAACACGCTTTTCGCCCCACAATTTACCTCCAGCTGCCACATATCCCTTTGTTAAAAATGTGGTTCCAATTGCAGCCCGCTCAAGGAAAATTAACGTCCGAGCATGTCCTGGCCCCACAATCCTTCTCATCCGTCAATATCCAATCCCTTGGCGATGATCAACGATTAACGACTACTATTTATCCTCCCTTTCCTGTTTTCTTTCCTCCTTCCACGCTCGATCCTAGATCTCCACGATATGTTGACACGTAGCTCCCTTCTAAATCAATGGCTACGACTGATTCCGACTTTCCGACCTTCATGAGTTTCAATTCTCAAACCTTGCTCTTCTCTGTATGACAATATTCCGAAGTGGAAGATCTGTCGACACCTTTCCATTTAAATATGTGGCCAGGATCTCTGCCGCAAATCCGGCCTTCGGGAATCTCAATTCTCAAATTCCTATTTCTTCTGGAGAGATTTATCCGAAATGGAAGATCGTTTGCCATGTGTCCTCTTCAATCGACGGTTCAACGCCCACTTCGGGACTTTGGCCTCCTCGATCAGATCGAGATCTCCTCTGGGTCTTCAGACTTTTCCTCCTCTACTTTCCCCCGGAGTTCTAGATCTGGTGTCGTGTGTTCCCCTTCACATCGATGAATGTCGTCGTTTTCAGGAATTCGGCCTTCGGGATTCTCAAACTTCAACAATTACAAACCTCCGGAGTGAATCCTTCCGGAGTGTCGGATCCTCTGACACCTGTCCTTCTCTGATCCAACGACTATGCAATGGAGTGAATCTCCGTCGTCCACGCGTCCCCTCTCAGATCAATGATCCACGTTCCTTCTTTCGGATCCACGTGCCTTAGACATTTCGGGCTTCGACGCTTCGAGATATTTTGAAACACAACTCCTCGAAACCCTGGAGTACGATCCTCTGAATTTCATGATCGGGTGACCCCTGTCCAACCTAGATCAACGGCTCCCAGTTGCTTCAACTGTTCGGGCTTCGACATTTTCAAATTCTTGTCCTTCACGTTCTCCCAGAGTGTTTTCTCCCGGAGTTCATGATCTATCTCCACATGCCCTGTTGGATCCGACGGTCTAGATTTCTCTTCGGCTCTTCGACGCTTCTTTGCTTGCTCTGTTCCGAATGATTTCACTTGGAATCAACAATATGTTGAAACGTACCCTCCTGCACGATCAACGGTCATAAGTAGCTTTGACACTTCGGGCTTCAATAGTCTCAGTTTTTGACTGAAATCCCACTACCATTTACCCAGATCTCCTGATCTGTTGACAAGTGTCCCCTTGGAGATCGATGATTCTCAGCTCTTCGATGCTTCATCTCTTCTGCTCTTCGACACTTCGGGCTTCGGGAGTTTCAAACTCCTATGCACTCGTTTCTCCTGGAGTTCTTTCACCTGAAATACATGATCTTCCTCCACAACGAACGACTGTGATTTAGTTCAGCTTTCGGGGCTTTGGGAGTTTGTCAGGCTCTGCAGTTGAGTTTTCCCCGAAGTGAGATTTCCCGAAATCTCATATATTTTGACAAGCGTCTCTCGGCAACCGACGACCAATATTTGTTTCGGCTGTTTAACATCCTGCTTGTCCACAAACATCCGCAGCTGTGGATCTCGTGCCACCTGTCTTCCTTGACGATGGACGGTCCCAAATTACTTTGGGACTTCGGCAAATCCGTTCTCCTGTGCACTTAAAGGAATTATCATTCGTGCACTTTACCTTGATCGGATGGTTGCTGTCCTTTACGCTCAGATCCGACGGATGGGATCTGTTCCTCTCCTCTGCACTTCATCTGTTCACTGGACACTGATATAATGGTCTAGGCTCCTCCCCACAACCGATCTAATGGCTAGTGTCGCTCCTCCTCCTGAGATTTTGACTTCTTATGTCTTGGAAGATTTTTGTTAGTGTTCAAAGGTTTCGGCCTTTGAAATTTCTCCTGTGAATCTGGTTATTCTGGGTCTCGCTTGTGCTTCTGAAAGCGTTATCTCTGCTGGGCTTTAGAACTTAGAATAAGTCCGTCACCCACACACTTCTCGTGTTATCCCTTCTGAGCTTGATCTCCTCGAAGATTTCGATCTCCCACACACTCCTTGCATTTCTGGGATTTCGTCAAACTTAAATTCGAAGGATTTCTTGAAAATAAATTATTCTCGCCCTCCTGACGATCTCCTTGCTCGATGCACACCTTACAGAGCTCCTCCTTATAGAGTGTTCAGTAACTCTATCTTCTTCCAAACTCAACACATAGTTCTTCCTGTGCATTTCTTGCACTTCTGTTGATGAAGGTTCAACTCTATCTCTCTTGAGCTTTTCTGAGGTTAACTCACCTCTGTCAACACACTCCTTGCGGATTATGTGCACTCTTTGCACTTGAAAAATCAAAGAAAATAAGCAATTGAAACTTATTCAATACTTCACCAATTTACGCATTCAAAACATGAACGACATATAAAGAATAATAATGAACGCAAATACATAAACACACTATGTGCAGGAAACACTGCTTTTCTATTATCTCTGTGTGTCTATACAGATGTTTACAAAAACTAGTTGCAACAGAGTCCCAGTTCTCTCAAGCTCTCTCCAAGAACCATTCTACCTCCTATCCTAACTCTATCCAGAGTTTTGCTTCTAAGACTTCTCCGAATCCTCCTAAGTCTTCTTATGAAATCTGATACAAGATCTCTTTACAAAAGAGGGGCTCTACGAGCTTGTCCTCTCTCAACTAACCTCATCTATTACATTGAATGATTATCCAGACCTGACTACTATCTAGAACTGCTTACACTCAACCATTTAAGGCGACCCTATCTACTACCTGTACAAAGGCATGGCTTGGTTCTTACAGCCTTACAACGCAAATCCCCAAAGGATCATATTTTGAATTTAAAAATGGGAGGGTCAATGCCTCTCCCTTTCTCCATTTCGTGCCTATGTGTTGGCTTGCTGGCATATTTTTTGACATGGAGGGATGCTCCTGCATCATCCAGACATCGAATTCATAGAAAAATCAATATCTCTCTTTGGGGGTAGTCCTGATATCTTCTTAAACACATCCTCAAGATTTGGCACCTTATCCTTAGGTGCTTCCTCCATATGAACATCAAATATTTGGCAGTCCTTCCTATAACACTTCTTCAATTGCATTGCTGATATCTCTCGGAAAGTAACTGCCCTAGGAATTCCTTGGACTGTTCTTGGGTTCCCTTCCTCGTTAGGGAAAGTAAATGTCTTGTTATGACAGTCTAATATGGCATGGTGTTGGTCCAACCAATCCATACCAATTAGACAATCATATGAACCTAAGGGCATAATGTTCAAATCTCCCTTGGTACCCAACCCATTCATGTCCACTAGACATGATTTAACCAACTCAACAAGTTTTCTCTTGCCCCCTGTAGCCAGCTGTCCCAACCAATATTTCCCATGCTTGCTTCTTGGAAATTACAATATTTCCACTACCTTAGGATCTATATAGCTATGACTAGCTTCTGAATCTATTAAAATAGTAAAGGCATGGTTATTGATGATACTTTCTACTTCAATCATGTGTGATTGAAACTCTGCTTGCTTGTTGTCTAGGGCTGCATAGATCCTTGGTACACCTCTGCCCATGTCCTCCACTGTTTCTGCTTGCTGTACATTGTGTACAAATCTCACTTTATTTTTTCTGTGAGGACATTCTCTATACAAATGATCTCCTTTACAACCCCAACATTGAATGGGTGTCTGCCTTGGCCTTTGCCCACCCGTCTCAGCCATTATGGGCTCTCTAGGGGTTTGCTGTCCCTGAGAATTGTTTGCGAAGAATGGTGGCTTGTTCCCCTTCTTCTTTTGTTCCATATTGAACTTCTTCTTGTCTTTCCAAGCTCTTTGGAAAGTAGGCTTTCCCTTATGCTGATCATATAAGCACTTGTCTCTTATTATGGTTTCCTCCAAAGTTTTAGGATCATCATATTGAATTTTATCACTGATGAAAGATGGCATCCCACTCAAATATCTCTAGATCTTAATTGTCTCATCCTTGATGAAGGATACATACTTCAACAGTTCTAAAAATCTCCTTTCATACTCATCAATGATTATGTTTCCCAGTTTGAGTTCAAAGAAATCTTTCATCTTTTTGTCATAATATCTCTTGGTCAAGTATTTCTTTTCAAATTGTTTCTTGAATTCCTTCCAAGTCACATTCTTCTCGTTAATGTGCTGCACCAGCACAAGCTGGTCCCACCACATGGATGCCCTTCTTTTCAGTAGATAAATAACTATTCTTCCTTCCGCATGAGAAGAATAATTATGCAGTTGAAAATATTTTCTCATGCTCAGCAGCCATGTCTTGCCATCTTCATCTTTCTTGTGCTCTCCATCAAAATTAGGAGGTTTGATCTTGTTCATTTCTCCTTTCAATTCATCCACCCCAGACCTATTATGATTCTTGGAAGGGGATGGACTTGAGATGCTATGTGCCCTCCATTTGGATTGTCTTTGAGAGTGATGGTGATGCATGCTATGACTCATGGTCTTCCTTTTTCCTCAGGGGTCTTGTGGCTTCCTGATTTGCTGGAGCCACTCTTCTTATTCAACTTCTTTTCAACTCTTTATAGGCTTTGTATTAACTTCATGTTCAAGTCTTCCTTCTGTTCCTTGGCCTTCATAAGCTTTTCATTATCAGCCTTGTGACTCTGGACATCTGTCTGCAATTTTCTTATGGTCTCAACCAGATTTATGTCTTCATCCATTCCTTCTCCATGTCCATTGGAGTTTGTTCCTTCAACTCCCAAATGGAAATCCATTCCTCTAATATCATCTTCTTGACTATAAGCCTCTTGTGCATCCTCCATCTCTTTACACTCTATGATGATTATGTTCTTCTTGACAATTGTTAACTCTGAAAAAATATGCAACCAACAAAACTTTGTCAGGCTAACTGTCTCAACAATTTCATGAAAACTTGAACCATTCTGGTTCAATAATATATACCAGACTTCTTTTTGCTGATTTCCTGAGAATTTGACTGTTCAAATCCAATTTCTGGGCGAATAGTTATATTCTACTATTCAAGGCCTTTCTAACGCCTGCTTTCATGCTCAAATATGAGTCATGGGCAGAGAGTTACGACTATTTGAAAATTGTCTTTCTTGTGAAGCTGATCTTTGCACAAGTGATCTTCTTCTGGAGATGAATTTTGTTCTTGGAATCATGCTGGATCCTCTCGTAAGGGACACATCCTTCTTTACATATTTAGGTGTAGGTCCATACAATTCGAGACCCCACAGACTCCTTCTCTAAGCCCCCTTTTGTTTTGAAAACAATTTCTGGGAACTAGCCCTTTTTCTTTGGCCCCCAATCTCACGTGACCACGAGCTGTGACCAAGCGCTAGGCTGATAGGCGCTTATCCAGAGCTTCGGGGCTCCAGAACTTCAGAGGTTCTCTCAAATCCTGTTGGTTGTGGAGCCTTATTATCTTCCTGATTCAGAGGTCTTTTACTTTCAACCGTGTTTATACCCCATTAAGTATTTACACCCCAGAAGTAT
>SNQJ01S0043251.1:38907-56786 GCA_010110895.2 Picea sitchensis
AAAAAAAAAACAAACAAACGGAAATTAAAAAATTCAAAACTAAAACCTAAGATTAAAAAAATTAAAACCAAAAATTAAAAAAATCTGAAAAAAATTAGAAAATTTAATTTGGAATTGGGGAGGGGTAATGGCAGACATCTCCCCTCCCCACCCTTTTTTTTTCAATTTTTAGTTTAATTATTTATTTCATTTCAATTTTTGTTTTTTTAATGTGTAAAATTAATTTTTATAATTTTGTGTTTTACGATTTTTTTTTTGAAGTTTGTGTTTTGGTTAGTGTTTTTAGTTTTTTCTTTATTTTAATTTTTTTTTTTTAGTGTTTTTGTGAAAAAGTTGGTTATTTTTTCGTTTTTAATGAAAAATGGTGTTTTTAACCCAAAAAAAGAAAGAATGAATTATTTTTCATTTATTCATTTGTTATTTTTTTCGATTTATTTTTTTTAATGTAATTTTTTTCCCTCGAAAAAAACTTGTAATTTCTATTTTACTAAAGAAAGAATTACATTCCATAGACACCAAGGGCGAAAAGAGATTTTTTTTAATGTGAATTATTAATTTTTTAGCCAACACCACTTTTGATTTAGGGGTCAATTTCAAGGCTTTTTTTCACAATGGTATATGTTTTCAAGGCCATAATGCTAATCAAGTCATAGTTTTAACACCAAAAATAAGTTGGTGCTACCAATAGCATCACTTTTTGATTTGAAGGTAAATTTGAAGGTTTCGTCATCTTATCAAAGCTGCGATTTCAAACAAGCCGCAATTTTAGCCACTCCCTGAAAAAAAGATGCTACTGGTAGCACCACTTTTTGATTCTAGTGTTGATTTTGGTGTTTTTTACGCAAAAATATGGGTTTTTTTGGCAAGAGTTCTCGTTTTGAGGTCATAGCTCTTGTTAAGTCGATAACTTTGTTTTAGACATTTGTTAACATTCTTTAACACTTAGTCAATTTGGAATACAATAAAAAACATGCGAAACACAAGAGGCATAAATATAGTGTGGGTAGCACCAATAGTGCCTAGTACCTGACTTCGTTTATTATATTGCGAAACAAAAACAAATCTTTACAAAGAGGGCACTACTGTCCCAGTTACATAGATGGGTAGAGTTTCATGAGACTCTGCCTTGTACATCAAAACTGTCCAGACATGCGATTATGTCACACCAAGACTTCCCTTGTGCTCCTCCTTGTCTTAGCCCAAGGTGCGCCCCACTTGTGCGCCTAGCCTTATATCTCCATGCCTCTTGCCTTCACTTTCTTGTTCATGTCTTCCTTTGGTTGTGTGCCCTTGCTCTTATAGGGACTCCAAGGGTCACTTGTGTGAAATGTCATGTCTTTTGGGTGTGTCACGTCCTTTCGCAAATTGTCACAGTCAACCAACCGTTGCCCCCTTTAGTGGATCCAATGTGCCTAAACAAGGCTATTTTCCCATAAATTGTCACGCCCTTTCGTGGATCTAGTGTGCCTAAACGAGTTCATTTTCCCATCAACCGTCACATCTCTTAGACTGACATGTCCGATCCTTGGGCGCACACCCGTTGCCTCATGCTCTTCCTTGTGCCAATCATCATGACTCTCCATGGGTGTGCCAATGGGGTCGTCCGACCTCTTCGGTGCACCCATGCATCCTAGGGCAGATGGGTCCACTACTTGGGCATGCTCCCAGGTTTCCCCGCCCTTGCCCAAGCACAATGCAAGTCTTCATCGTCCGTTGCAAGGGAAGAAGGGTGTGTTTTCCCTTGGTCTCACACATCACCATCGTGCCCCAAGGTGATCCTTCCCACACCTATAATACAAATTCTTTCCAAATCGTTCACTTCCCCCTTGTGCCCTTCATATGTTCCATTGTTGAATCTTCTAAAGGATCATGCATGCTCGATGGGTGTCTCAGAAGGCCTTACATCCTCCCCCACTAAACTTGTCATCCTCGCAACTTCCGTACCACTTGCAATCCATAGTGACCTTTGTCAAACTCCTGAATCATGTCCTCATATTTCCATAAGGAATCATATCTCTCCCAACTGTTCTCTTCATCGAGATTGTTGTTCCAATGGATGAAGTACTAATGCAATCGGCCTATGCATCATCCCAAGATGCGATGCACCAAAATATTCTCTACCTCCAACTTTGGCTTATCTGCAACCATAGACGATGCTTTGGATGACTCAACTCGACTTGGGTCATTCGGGTCTCTCTGACATGACTTCAATTGGATAACATGAAAGACAGGTTGAATATGTTGCATGTGAAATGATAACTCCAATTTGTAGGTGACATTTCCAACTCTTCACAAAACCCATGGTTGATGGATTCATCCCATAGTAGCCCTGTGTCACAAAATGAGGAGTTGTGGGTTTTTGTCCATTCGTCAACTCGAATATACTGTAGCCCATTTCCAAACTCTTCTATAGGTTGTAGTTTAACTAGGCAATGTCCAACAAGTCCGACCAATTCATCTGATCCGCCTGTACATAGTGCCACAAGCAGTCTTCCATAAGTTTGTTGATTCATTCGGTCTGCCCATATGTTTGCGGATGGTAGGTTGAACTCTTCAAAAACTCCGTCCCCACAAGCTTGAACAATGATGTCCAAAACTTAATCGTGAATCTTGCATCCATGTCCGACACAATGTTAAGAGGAAGACCCCAATACTTCACAATGTGTTTGAAAAACAATTTCACAAATTCTTCTGCGCTGCAAGGCATATTCATTGCAATGAAGAGGACATACTTGGAGAATCGATCCATCATGACCAAAATTTTGTTGTATCCCTGCAAACTCGTCCATAGTCTCTTCGAAATCAATAAAGGTTGCAACAATCCTGCTCTCATTCTGGTGTCCGTCTTATCCCGCTGACATATAAGGAAAGCGAAAATGTACTCCTTCACATCCTTCTTCATCCACTCCTAAAAGTATCCTTGCTCCAACAACACCATCATTCTCCACTGCCTTGAGTGGTCAGCCCAGGGCGAGTCGTGAAATTCCTTCACAAATTTCCTTCTGAGGTTGGACGACTTAGGGACATATATTTTCTCCCCAAAGTACACAAATCCATTGCGTAGCCAAAACTTCCACGTTTTTTCATCTAGCTGCTTCATGATGTTATTTTCTACGTGATCGTGCTCTAACCCCTCCTTGATATTTTCGTTCAACTCTTCCAAGACATGAATTTGACTTCCCCCTGATGTAGGTAACTCACCCTCCTCCTCTAGGACAACGAGTTGTGCCTTTTTTCTCAAGGCATCCACGACAACATTTAGCTTGCTCGACCTATACTCAATGAACATGTCAAATTTTGCGAGGAAGTCTTGCTACCTTGCTTGATTGGGTGACAACTTAGGTTGCGTAACAAATCAACTTATCACAACATTGTCTATCTTCACGACAAACGAATTTCCCAACAAGTAGTGTCTCCAAATTTGCAAACAATGTACCACGATAGTCATCTCCTTCTCATGAACATGGTATCTCCTCTTGTGATCTTGGAGATTTATGCTCTTAAAGGAAACCATATGTCCCTCTTGTATTAAAACCCCTCCAATGGCAAAGTCTGATGCATCCATATGCACTTCAAATGATTGTTCAAAGTCTGGTAGATTCAACATGAGAGCAGTGAAAATTCTGCGTTTTATCTCTTTAAACACATACTTGCTCCTCTTTGTCTAGTTCCATGCTTTCTCCTTTTTCTACAAGTCTTTCAGCGGTGCAACAATCTTGGAGTATCCCTCTATGAACTTACAATAGTAGTTGGCTAGTCCAAGGAAGACTCTCACATCGTGAATTGTCCGTGACTCTTCCCAATCTTCGATTTCCTTGACCTTCGTAAGGTCCATGCAAACGCATCCTTGGCCAATCCAATGCCTCAAGTACGGTATCTTAGTCTGCCCAAAAATACACTTGGACTTATTTAAGAACAACTTATTTCGTCACAACGCCTCAAAGACCTATGAAAAATGTTCCTTGTGCTCCTCCATACTTTCACTGTACACTACGATGTCATCCAAATACACCACAACGAACTTGTCCAAAAATGATTACAACACGTCATTCATCAATGTGCAAAAGGTCGTAGGGGCATTGCACAAACTAAAATACATCACTAGGAACTCATAGCTCTCATACCTTGTCACCATGGTTGTCTTCGCCTCACTTCCATTTATAATCCACATCTGATAATACCCATGTTGCAAGTCAAGCTTTGAAAATACCTTGGCCTTGGCCAACTTGTCAAAGCAATCAACAACTAAAGGCAATGGGTGTCAGTGCTTCACAGTTTCTTTGTTGAATGCTCGGTGGTCCAAACACATCCTCAAATATGAAGTGTCCTCATTCTTCTGAAAGAGAACTGGGGCACCATATGGTGACCTGGATGGACGAATGAAGCCAACATCAATCAACTCTGTCAATTGTCTCTTCAACTCTTCCAACTAAGATTCGAACAATCGGTAAGGATCTCTCGTCGATGGATATAACCTAGGATCTATCTCTATATGGTGGTCGACAATGAGTTGTGGTGGGAGCAATTTGGGAAACTCATCCGACATTCGGTTGGAAAAATCACCCAACAACTCAGTGAGTTCAGGTGGAACAGGCGTCCCCACTCCATCCTCTTGAACTTCTCCAACAATTGCTACATAAATTTGCGATCCATTCTTCCTCGCCGTTCTCTTCATACTCAGTGTAGACACAAGCTGCACCTTTCCACCAGAATTCCTTGCGGTTGTGTGCACAACCCGAGCCTTCTGTTTACCAAGTATAAAAATCTTGTCCATCCATGACATCAGGATTGAATGCGTCCTCCTTAGGAACTCCTGCCCAAGAATCACCTCAAATTCGTCCATAGGAATCACTGTGAAGTTAGCTCGATTTTCCCACTTATCAAGTCGAATATGAACTAAGGAGACAATGCCAACTATTGAGTTTTCCTTAGAGTTTTCTTCCTTCACCACAACTCCATACATGGAGACTCTAAGCTCCATCTCCTTCGCTACCTCAATCTTCAGAAATTTATGCAAGGAACATGAGTCAACCAGAGCTTGCATCATTCTTCCATTTATAACCAGATCCATGAAACACAATAGATGGTCTTGGTTGCCAAGCTTTCCTCCCAAGGAACCCAATGCACTAACCCTTCGTATTTTTCTACAAACTAAGCCTTGCTACTCTTTCTGTGTTAAGTGAAAAATAAAAATAAAATCATAATACAACATACATGCATTCTAGTCGTCTTCCGTAGACTTTGTGGGAGTGCCCCTTGGTCCACCACTTGGTTCCAAGGTGCTTTGTTGCAAGTCCCTATAGATCCTGGTTCACTACACAAACCGAGTCTCTTTTGCCTCAGGTTGTGGTGGGACACTTGACTCGACCTGCCTTGAGTCATCTGTGGCCTGCTTCCATCGTACGACTTCATTTGCCTCTCTCTAAGGAGTCGCACCACCCTAGGTCGCCCCACTTCTGGACTATGCGAATCCTATCATGATATGTTATGTGTCTTCACAAAGTTCTTCATTGCGAAACGACTTTGATACCATCTATCACACTCCCAAGAGTCATTCCCAAGTCCAACCTTGGCATCTCGTGGACGTGCGAGACCACAGTGGTTCTCACTTGGCAGTTTAGCTCAACCAAGGATACTTCACCTGGACTACTGCTCTTCATGTAGAGCATACCCATACTTTGTTCTAGGCTACAAACAAGTCACATCCTTACTCTATGCAACTCAGTTGTATACTTAGACATTTGTTAACATTCTTTAACACTTAGTCAATTTGACATATTACATAAAACATGTGAAACACAAGAGACACATATATAGTGTGGGAGGAACTGCTTAATACCTAGATTAGTTTATTGTATTGCGAAATAGAAACAAAACTTTACAAAGAGGGAGCTACTTTCCCAATTACATAGATGGGAAGAGTCTCATGACTCTTCCATATACATCAAAACTGTCTAGACCTACGGTTCTGTCACACCAAGACTTCGCTTGTGCTCCTCCTTGCCTCATCTCGAGGTGCACCCCACTTGTGCGCGGAACCTCAAAGCTCCATGCCTCTTGCCTTCACTTTCTTGTTTATGTCTTCCTTTGGTTGTGCACCCTTGCTCTTATAGGGACTCCAAGGGTCACTTGTGCGAAACATCATGTCTTTTGGGTGTGTCGTGCCCCTTCATGAATTGTCACACTCAACCGATCATTGTGCCCCTTCGTGGAATTAATGTGCCCAAACAAGGCCATGAACTCATCAACTGTCGCATCGCTTGGACCATCGCGCCCCATCCTTGGGCGTGCACCCCTTGCCTCATGCTCTTCCTTGTGTTGATTTTCGTGACTCTCTGTGGGTTTGTTGTTGGGGTCATCCAACCTCTCCCTTGCACCCATGCTGCCAAGGGCAGACAAGTACATTGCTTGGGTGTGCTCCCAAGTTGCCTTGCCCTTGCCCAAACACAACCCAATTCTTCGTCGTCCGTCACAAGGGAAGAAGGGTGTGTTACCCCTTGTGTTGGCATGTCACCATCGTTCCCCAAGGTTCTCTTGCCCACATATATAATACAAGTTCCTTCCCAACCGTTCGCTACCCCCTTGTTTTCTTCATCTGTTCTGTCGCTGAATCTGCCCAAGGAGCATGCGCGCTCGATGGGTGTCTCAGAAGGCCTTACAACTTCCACTTTGAAACTTTATGAAAATCATTCATTATTATAATTGAAAATACAATAATGCATTATGATCTTTACATCTATGAATCTATATGGTTTTCGTTGGCATTTGGCATTTATTCACTAAAAGAATGAAATGCACAAAATACCTTTGTTGGAGTTTGAAAATAGGTTGATTTGATAATTGATGGCAGTGAATATTTTTTTTTGTTCGAACTAGATTTTTTGGTTTCTCCTCAAGCCAAATAAAAAATTGTGTTACCTCTATGTAGTAGACACACACTCGTAGAAGAGGGGGTCTTTCTGGCTTCGCTTTTTCTATATTGTTATAAATAAAAGGCTACCATGATTTGATTTCTTGTGAATCCGTTGGTAGAAGAAGGGCCGCTCTTTCTTTGTTTCCCTTGCAACTATGTCGATTAGTAATTTACCTCACATAATCATAAATGAACTTAACATTTTCTTAGTGAACCATTGCCTGGAATAAGTGCTTCTCTGTTATAGGACATTCTATAGTATTTTAATGTGATGATTTTTGTCCATCTCAATCTCCATATGAAGGGGGTATGTTGGTGGATTCCTTGCAACTTTAGAGTGACGATCCCGATCAAGCCTATATACTCTCCATCGAATTTAGTGTTCCATAGGTTGTTCAAGATTGCTAGATGAATTTTCTGCCATTTTATCAATGAATTCTATGTTGTTGTCTCTGGTTGAAGGATCACTTCATTGAAACTTCTCAAACCCCATATTTCAATATTGGTTCATACAAATTTGGTGCAAATGGTTGAGGCCATATCATTGTTGCAAATTATTGAGTAGTAGAGTTGGGTAGAGTGCAATGAGTTATTAAGAAGAAATTGTGGAAGCCAATTACATTGAAGAATGATCACATGTGCAGTAATAGATCTACAATAGATAGATTTTCACAATATATCTATAATATATCTTGTAGAATGAAAATACAATAGATCTATGCAAGCGATTTTTCATAGAATTTAAAGGCAACGATCTTAGGAAATTGAAAGGTAGTCAAGATGATTCTTTACAAACTTGGAAGGAGCCTTGGGAAAAATTGACAAACTGAAGGTCAAGGTCTGCACAATGTTTGATAAGGTGTATATTCTCTTTCAAATGCAATCTTGGTTGGTAAAGAGTGTAAATTTTTTGTAGACCTCAACTCAGTTTCAAGTCTCAACATTTTTCATTGTTTATTGCCCAACCCACATTTATTTCTCTGCTGTAAATGATATTAGCATAAATAGAAAATTATAAAATGAAACACAAGAGTCTCTTAACAACAAACTGAATCAGAAATCAATGCACACACCCAAAAAATTAAACACATATTTTTGGTCAAATCAATCCTGAAAAAACCCACAAGGGGAAAACCGGTGAGAGAGGGGAGTGTTTATTATTCTTGACCTTAGAGAAATTATTATTTTACAACAAAATTATACCCAACATTGAAATCACAAACTTATCTCATAAATCATGCCAAAACTCCTTTTGAACAATACCACACAAGCTCCTCGATTTATGTGCAAGAAATCTATACTACTGTACGACTATCACAACATTAAATGTTGTATGGACCAATAATTTATGGGTTTGTTGTACGATATTCTCAGATGTGCCTCAATTTTTGTGCAAACTGTATTGAAATATGTGCACCTTCTTTGTTGTATGACCTACTCACTTCTTAGCTGTACGGTCTAGAATCTGTATTGTATGGATTCCTTTAATGCTATAGCTGTCTCCTTGATTTGCATGCCAACTTCCTTCCTTGGAAATTGTGCCCTAACAACAAGTTCGACTCCTCTTTCTCCTTTCTCTGCTCTCTCTCTTGTACTCTAAAAATGCTCATGAAGAATGGGTTCAATGGGGCACCTCAATACCTAGATAGACTCTTGATATTCGAAATGAAGAGTCACTTGATCTAATCGCTAAGATTTGATCTTGGGCCATCAAGATCAACGATGGTGATTACATGTCTCTTTAGTCACCCTTTTCATGAAATATTCTCAAAGTCACTTTTAAATTTATATCTCATAAATTTAATGTACTAGGGACCACTTTGGACACTTTCCCGCATATTAGGCACTTACGCTATGTGAGAAACACTTGTCCATGGTACACTTTTTAACACTCCCTCTTACTGAGGAAAGTGTTCCTCACCACTTCTAGCTTATCTTTGAAGGGTACAAACTTTCCTCTTCCCAAAGACTTAGTGAGGATGTCTTCTACCTGCTCATTAGTGGATATGAATTGAAGCTCAACTTCCCCTCTCTAAACATAGTCTCAGATGAAGTGATATCTAATCTCGATGTGTTTAGACCTGTCAAGAAAAACTAGATTCTCAGATTGTTATGCAACTTTGATTGTCATAGTAAATCACTGTGGGCCTTAGGTGCACACCAAATATCCCAACCAACAACTTGAAAAGCCATATGGCCTCACCACTGTGATGAATTGCTTCTATGTACTCTGCCTCTACAAAAATCAATGCCACTGACTTTTTCTTCCGACTGAACCAAGACTCAACTGCTAAGCCTAATCCGAAACAACACCTTGAAGTACTCTTCCTGTCAACATCCTACCCAATCTGAGTCTATATAGCTTGTCAATTTGACTCCATCCCCTCTCACATAGTCCAAGACATAATCCATTATATCCCTTAGGTAATCGAGCACATGTTTTGCTGCCACCCAATGCAGTCTCCTATGCTTCATCATAAACTGATTGAAAGTGTTGACAACAAAACAAATATTTTGTCTGGTGTTGACCAAATACATCAAAGAGCCTATCAACCGATGATAAATCGTGGGATCAACCAACTCAAACTATGAATGATTAAGCTTATTCCAGTTGGTAATCATGGCTGTGGACATGGGCCTACAATCCTCCATCTGAAATATCTTTAGAATGTCAACAACATACTTTCCCTGTCCTAGAAAAATATGTTATGACTCGTGCCAAACCTCTAATCCCAAGAAAAATGCATCAGTCCAATGTATTTCATCTCAAACTCTGAAGTAAGACTTTGCTTGCAACCAACTATGGACTCATCTTCAATGATTCTTGATAACCATTGTTATAGGAAAACTCTACCAAGGGATATTCTTCCCACTGTTTGGGTTGATGCATAACATGGATTCTCAACATGTCCTCTAGCACTCTGATTACCCTTCCAGTTTGAACATCTGTCTGATGATGGTAGGCCATGATAAACACTAGCTGTTTCCCCAATCTTGCAAACAAGATTTTCCAAAACTTGAGGTGAACTTAACATCTCTGTCTGAGATTATGGTCTTGGGTAAACCATGCAATCTGAAAATTTCCTTCATGAAAATGTTAGAGACATCTATGTCGTTGAAAGTAGATTTGATAGGAATAAAGTGATTTTCCTTGCTCAACTTATACACTACTACCATGATTGCATCATGTTGCTTAATTGTCTTTCGAAAACCAGTAATGAAATCCATGGAAACTATCTCCCATTTCCATTGTGGAATTGGAAATGACTGCAATGATCCTGTATGGTGTTTGTGTGCAAATTTCACCTGCTGACACTCCAAACACTTGGCAATGTATTCTGCAATGTCTTGCTTCATTCTTGGTCAATAGTACAACTGCCTCACTGCTGTTACCATTTTCTGGTAACCAGAATGACCTACATAGGGTCTCCTATGGAATTCATCTATGATCAAGTGCCTAATATTTTCTTAATTAGGCACATACAACCTACTGTGGTACAACACCAGATCATCAGCCATGAGTTGGTAACCTTCATATTTTCTCTCTCTGGGTTCTTGCTGCAATCCTTCTCTCATTGGATTAAAGAAATTGTTCTCTTGTGAGAGGGTTCTAACCCTTTTCTGGATTTCAGACTCTCCCAAACTTGTTGCTACTAAGTGTATAGTCTGCACACTCCAACTGCGTGCATCTGCCACTTTGTTCTCCTTTCCTTTGATATGTTTGATTTCAACATCAAACTCACTAATTAACGCCACCCCCCTAGCTTGTCTAACATTCAACCTTGGATGGGAAAAAAAATACTTTAACCCACAATGGTTTGTCATCAAGACAAACCTCCTGCTAAGCAGGTAATATCTCCACATATTTAATGCATGCACAATTGTTGCGAGCTCCATATCGTGGGTGACATACCTTTGGTTATGCTCAGTTAGCTTTCATGATTCATATCTTATCACTTGTCCATCCTGCATAAAAACTCTATCGATTCCTTCTTTGCAGGTGTCTTCTACAAACCAAGAAATCCTTTCCGGGTTTGCACTATTCAAAATAGGGGCATTGGTCAAAAGGTGCTTCAACGACTGAAATCTAGTGTCACACTCTCCTAACCATACAAACCTCCTTCCTTTCCTCTGTAATGAAGTAATGGGATGACTAATCCTTGAAAATCCCTTTACAAATATTCTATAACACCTGTTTAATCCCATGAAAGACCTTACCTTGGTTATATTTCGAGGGGCATGCCAATCCATGATTTCCTTGATATTTTCAGTATCTACTGCCACTCCTTTGGCTGAGATGGAATGGCTTGAATGATGGATTTATTTTTGAAATAAATCACACTTGCTAAACTTAACATACAACTGGTGATATATCAACACTTGCAACACCATCCCGAGATGGTCTTAATGCTCTTCTCTAGTCTTGGATTACAACAAAATGTTATCCACAAACACTAAAACAAACTTGTCTAAATATTGTTGAGAACACTATTCATTAAGCACATGAATGCAGTTGGTGCATTGGTAAGTTTGAATGGCACCACCACAAACTCATAGTTTCCATACCTTTTTTTAAAGACTATCTTATGGATGTCCTCATTCTTGATCCTAACTTGCTGATATCTAGATCTCAAGTCAATCTTAGAGAAAATTGTAGCTCCTATGAGTTGATTGAAAAGGTCAACGATCCTGGGAAATTGATACTTATTCTTGATGGTCATCTTGTTTAACTATCGATACTCAATACACAGACGCAATGTACTATCTTTATTCTTCACAAAAAAGGCTGATGCTCCCCATGGGGAAACACTCGACCTAATGTAACCTTTATCTAACATCTCTTTCATCTCTACCTTCATCTCCACCAATTATGGTGTTCTCATCCTATAGGGTACTTTTGATGTTGATACCACTCTAGGTACAAGGTCTATTGAAAAATCAATACCCCTTTTAAGAGGTAGTCCAAACACCTCTTCTGAAAACATATCCTTGAACTCCCACAACACAGGGTGATCTCTAGCCTTCAACTCCTTTCATTAAGCTGAGTTAAACACTTGTATTTCATACAAAGGGAATCCCTTTCTACTAAATTTCTTAAGTTGCAATGCTGATATTTGTCTAATTGAAACTGGCTTTTGAATGCCTTGAAAAATTCTTGCATTGCCTTCTTCATCTTCACATTCTAGAGTCTTCTTGTAGCAGTTCGATTTTGATCTGTGAGTTTCCAACCACTCCATGCCTAATAACACACCATATGATCCTAATGGTAGGATATTCAAGGATTCTTGATTATGTAGTCCACTCATTGTAAATGGGAAATATTCTATCACCTCTGCCACTTTCCTCTTCATCCCTGTGGCTAACAGAACTAACCATGCATATGCACGTTTCTTTCTCTGTATGGAACATGCTTCAACAAATTGAGGTGAGACATAACTAAGGTTAGATCCAGAGTCAATTAAAATACAAATGGGTTTCCTAGCAATGATACCTGTCAACTCCACTACATAATCTTAGTGGTTTACTTGCTGATTTTCCACAACTGCATATATCCTGGGCATGCTTATGGTCACATCATTGACAATAGATGCCTCCTGCACATGGTAAACCCTTTTACTGTCCTGCTGCCTATGAGGGAAATCAATCAACAAATGTGGATCTCCACAACCCTAGCATTGCAAAGGTCCTCTCTTTGATTTCTTTGCTCTTTCTCTTGCCTGCTCTGTTGGCTTGTTTCCACTTTGAGATGGAAGGTTAGGTTGATGCACACTTATGCTCAATTGACCAAATTGAGCTCCTTTATTCAAATTATTAAATGAGAATTATTTGAATCACTTCTTCTGAAATATGACTTTATCTTTCCTTTTCCATTCCTTGGAAGGCTCTTGCTTATGTTTAGATTGATCATAACAACACTTGGCCTTCCTAATGGTATATTCCAATGCCTTTGGCTTATCAAATTCAATTTAGTATTGATAGGACTATGGAAATCCACTAAGGAAACACTATATCCTTGATTTCTCATCTTTGAGGTAAGGAACATACCTCAATAGCTCTAAAAACATATTGGCATATGCATCCATAGTAAGTTGTCCCAACTTATGGTCATGAAATTCCTTGATATTGTCATCAAAGTACTTCTTCGATAGGTAGGCATTCCTAAAATACTTCTCAAATTGATTCCAATTTAGATTGTTCTATTTCAATCCGTTGAATTCTTTGAGGTATTCCCACCATATGGAGGCCCCTCCATTAGGATTGAATATGGAAATATTCAATTTTGTATCGTCCAAGTAATTATGTACCTGAAAATACTTCTTTGGTCCCAACAACCAAGCCTCGACTTCTTCTCCCTTCTTGATTTATCCATAAAAGGTAGGAATCTTAGCCTCCTTGTATTCTTTAGTTAGAGAACTCTGTGAATGCCTCTTTTTCTTGTTCATGAGAACACTTGTCATAATGTCACTGTTGGACAACTCCTCAGAAGTAGACTTCCTATTGAAGGATTATGTGGAAATGCTTCCACCAGATCAACACTTCCTAGCATCCCGATGTCCTTTCTTGGAAGAACTCCTTCCCACATTGCTATGGATTGGTCCATGATTTTGGACATCTGAAGGGGTTTTCAACCTCTCTGATTGTTGTAACTTTGCATTACTAGTGGCTGGACCTTGTTTCATATGATTATGAATTTCTGATAAACTCTACAGTAACATTGCATGGGCTCTCATGAGCCTCTCATTGTCTGCTTTCAGACTTCTGTCAGTGGCTACCAAATTTGGAGGGGTTTCTCTGGTCCTCCAACCATCAAATTACTCATCTCTAAAATGTGAGGTGTATTCCATGCTATGTTGCAAGATTCACCTCTACTTTCCTTTCAGTATACCCTACGTCTTGAAACAACAAACCATTGTTAACCATTGCATCAAACAATCATGTTAAGTATGCATTCTTGGTGAAATTAAAGGGTGTTTTGCAAACATTCAAGCGGTCTTGGTAACCCATTTAATCCTAAAGTTTGAACTCTGCTATGATACCACTCTGTAACACACCCGAACCCCTAACTCTCTCTTAGGCTGGGGGGATGTTCGTTTTCCTCTTTCTCTTGGGCATGTACTTGAGATTTTTCTCCTTGGTTTTGGGTACCTCAATTTTTTAATGAGAACTTCTCTTAACATAATTTTGCGGTATTAAATTATACTTATTCAAACCCCAAATATACCAGCAAGACTTCCCCCCTTACTGAGCTTGATGAAATGACAAGGGATATACACACCCTCAATCAGACGGTTAGATTCGCTTCTCACCATCATATCAACAATATAGGGAAATTCAAACTTCTCCCTGTCGGAATACTCGATTGATAAGATCGACATCTTATCCAACAACTTCATTTTGATGGATCACCCTCATGGATCCAAAGATCCTTGGACTCAGAGACCAACGACCCTGACCTATCAATTATTAAACTTATACAACAATTATCCACTGTCTCTTCATCTATTCCTTAGGTGATAAAGTGGGACTCATGATGATCCTACGACTAAGGTGTACGTTTCCCTTGTCATCGATCAATGGTCCTTCTTTACTCTCAGAGTTTCTCACCATCAGAGTGCATTCACCTCGATGCCATGAACCACACTGACTATCTCATTCTGACTACGCATGCTGTGATAGATTTAACGATTCTCATTCACCTCATCTAATGATTCTCATTCACCTCATCTGACGGTCCAAGTTCATTTGGTGGTTACAACTGCTCAACATTTAATATCCCTAGGATTTCTGCCTTGGTTCGAATCTTATGCAAATCAACGACTGCGATTATATAGGATGCCTCTCGACAGATCAACGGTCCTTAGAATCCTTCGTCATCAGAATCCCGATTCATGTCCCCTTTTGTATTTTGACCATCTCCCTTCCGACGAATATTTGCGTGTCATCAATGGTCATGATATCACTGCATAGAAATCTAATAAAGCAATGGTATATGTTGACTCAGGGTCTCACTCGTTGTCAGACTCCATGAAATCTTGCACTTGGTCACTCTGAAGACCACGCTCTTCGATCAACAGTCAAGATTTATTCACTACGTCGAATCAACGACCACGATTTCCTTTGACTCAAACACAAGATGCCATCTGATTAACAATATGATTTGGGACTTAACACTTTTAGGGTTTCTTCTAAGCCATCGTTAAGGTTCTAATGGACCTTCTTGGTTCACATTCTTTCTCAGAAACTGGCTAAGGAATTCTCACCTTGAAATCTTGGATAAGACTTGCATATCCTGCAAACTTTCCATTTGAATGGAAGGACGGTTTTTACAGGGCTTAAATATCCCTAAATACTTAGAATCTCTTCTCAAGCTTAAGGGAATTCCCGCCAATCCAGGCTGAATATTTTATAAATATCTTGCAAGCTTTCCACTCAAATGCTTACAGAATTCACAGGGATACACCCTTCCTTGCATATCTTACTAGGTTACATGGAATCTTCATGTTATTGGTGAAAATAAACTTACACAATCCATTTTACTCAAGAATTCAACCATTTCTTCATATGTTCACATTTACCATTTAAACCATAAAAATCACATGTTCGCATTACTAAACATACATCAAACTGGTAAGCTGAAAACACTTGTCTATTCAGTGAAGTATTAGACTATCCAACTGGCTAAGAGAGGACGCCTTTCCTCCCAACATTAGGCTATGCTATAGAGTTCCTTCCTACAACATGCCACCCTCGTGCCAAGCCATGATATCAAAAGGGGATTGATTCAACTAGTTCTCATATTTAAAATGATCCAAGAAGGTTAATCTCCTTCCCTCCTCTTACAATAGTAGAAGTTTCCCTCTTCCTAGTGAGCTCAAGACTTCCACAGGTTTATCAGGTACCTTCCATTTGGATTTCCTCTGCACAAAGGAGTCCCTTCTATGTTATACATTCCCTTGAAAACCTCCCCTTACCATTGTTAGTTTCTTTCCACTAAGTACCAAGATGCAACCTACTATTTCTCCAGTCTAGATTTGGGTCTTCTCTATTCCAGGGTGACCATAAATATTTTGGGAAAACTTTGTATTTTATTCAAAAAAACTTCCCAAATGATCTATTGCTCAGAGAAAAGCGTGTGGGTCTCCTCCTCACCACTTCCTCCAACCGTAATCCTACAACTCATTGCGTTCTCTGTATTTCTCAACATGAACCCGTTCACACCTCCTCTCAACCTCTGCAATTTTCATTGCTTTCTCTCTTACTTTGATCCCTCCTCTTGCTTGTCTCGTTATTCTTGTTCGGTGGTGATTTTTTTCCACCTTTTGCCTCTTCTTACACTAACTCCATGGGAATCATATGGTTGTCATCAGATCCAACCTCCAGTCAGGTTTTCCGAATTCGAAAAGACAATCTAAGGGTGTCCTTCTGGCATGTTTTAATTGACCCTTTCCTCTTCAAGAAATTATATATTTCAGTAGTCATAACTGCTTCAACCACCAATCCTTACCTTCCATAATTGATCACGCGGCTCTTGGATGACTCAGGTACATTGGTAGGTGACACATTCAATTTGCAGGTGCAATTTGGAGCATTGAGCAAGCTTCCTATTTCACCAATTCATTCCATCAATTCACACTTGTGATATGATGACTAATACTCAAGGCTTTTCCCTCTAATTCAACTATCTGTAATTTTATATTAATCGATAACACAATTACATGCTTCATAATCACATTACATGAAGTCTTAGTGTAATTACAATCATGGGGGAAACAAGGTATTACACTATGGCCACAACCAGACTACCCCACAGGTCTAGTAAAGAGCACAATAAAATGATACACTTATCTTCATAAAAAATCCTAATGTCAACCAATAATAGCTAAATTACCACAGTATTGAAGGCATTCAGTTGCTTTGTCACCGAGTCTCCATCTTTCATCCTCATGTTGTACAAATTATTTCACAGGAAAAATTTATTTACCAGGGAATTTGATTGATACAAAGCCCCTAACTTATCCCATAATGTCTTGGGTGTAGCTTCCCCCAACACATTCTGTAATATTGAATCTTAGGAACACAACTGGATTGTTCTCTTTGCCTCCTGATCCAATTTTTTCCAATCTTCTGCTGGCGTTCCTATAGGTGCAGTACCTAGATCCACAAAAATCCACTGATCTTTGTCCACCAACATATCTTCCATCTTTAGCTTCCACAACTCAAAACTTTTCCCATTAAATTTCTCTATCTCTATTTTTGAATTACTTTCCATTCATTTTCACTTGAAGAATCAATACCACAGATCTCCCACTGTAACAAGTTTTTTCAAAGACTTGAGCCAAACCCCTGACTACAAAGGTGTCCCCCTGAAGCCAATAATTGCTTTGATACCAAATGTAGATTTTAATCTTGTACAATTAATTACTACAAATAGATTCTTAATAAAAAAATAGAAAAAATACAATGGCACACACACAGATTATATAGAGATTTTACCCTGGAAACCCAAATCGGGAAAACCAACAACTTGTTTAGAGACACACCTCTAATATTTTATTCATCATATTCTTCATTGTTTACAATACAATATACATATAGTATCTCACGATATCTAAACCCCTAATCCATTGACCTAGATTAGTCAACAACCCTAATTCCTTAACCAGAATTAGAAAACCATAGGCGAAAACCATGTGCCAAAAAACTGATGCAAAAATCCACCAAAAACTGATGCAAAACAACCACTAGACTTTTTTTTTCAAGGGCTCCACCCTCGAAACCCCTTATAGTGGGGACCTGTAGCGCACCTTTTCTGCTACTAAGGTTTAATCGCTCTTAAAAGAAGACTATAACACCACTTTGTACATAACTCATACATATGTTATTTAACCCACATGCATTTAAACCATAAACACATTCAACACATAGTATTCATATGAATTACTACCATAATCAACAAGCAATTAGA
>SNQJ01S0043251.1:73643-84204 GCA_010110895.2 Picea sitchensis
TACCAGGCACAACCCATCCAAGATTCTTTGATATTTGAACAACCTACCGTTAAAATGGAAACAATCACCTATGACTTCTGGAGAGACAATATTAAATGCTTTGAGTTGCATACTACAATGCGCCAGACATATGAAACATTCATTGCAATTCTGAATAGAATGCACAAAAACAACCAAACATATGATGACTTGACCTATATCAATTTGAGGTGCTTACGGCCTGCACCAACAGACCCAACGTTCCCTTACCTGTTCTACAGAAATAAGGATGTTGCAAAGCATAACAACCACATGCTATCACTCATGCCTGGAAATGATATCATCATCAATTCGATGGACTTGGAAGAGGACAACCATGGAAATGTGCCATGTCATGAACATTCAGTCACTTTACCTTTGCAGCGTGTACTGAAATTAGAAATGGTAGTTGAAATATATGCCTGTAACTATGATTCACAGGATGGCTTGGTGAATGGTGTAGATGGAATACTGAAAGGCTATACGAAGACAAAAAAAGTGGATGTCCTTTGGATTAGGTTCCATGAACACTGGAAGAGATTGGACACCTATTTTGCGAATATTGAAGCCAGTATCGACATGAACAAAGACAGGTCGATTGAAGATTCAAAAAAAATTTCCCATTAAACTTGCATGTGCATGTACATTCCACAGATCACAAGGACTATCACTTGATAATGTTGCATTTCAGCCTGCTGGAATTTAGATACATGGACTTGTATACACATCACTGTCCCATGTCAGAAGCATAGACTCTTTGTATTTACTAAGTCCTCTCACAAAAGATAACTTCAAAGTGAAACATAAAGTTGATATTGAGATGGAACGACTCAGGACCACCGCAAAATGGCATCTGCATTATGATTACCAATCCATACAAACAAATTCATCTGTATCAATTCTCTTACTTAACACACACAACTTAAATGCACACATGGATGATACACTGAATGAATATGATTTAATGCAATCCGATATTCTGTGCTTGCAGAAACACACATGGCATTATGCATGCAGAACAAACAATTCCCAAATCACAATTTCATATCAAGTTACATGACACATGGGGTGATGATACTGGTGAAAAAACATGTACCAATTTTGGACCATATAAATATCTAAGAAGAGAATGTTGAACTGGTGCTTGGAATTTTTTTTTCCCATGAAACAGAAGTTGCAATACTAAATCTGTATGTTGCTCCCCATACAACATTCTCCAACATAGTACATGTTATTTCCAATGCATTTGGCCATTTCCATATGAACGGACCCATTGTACTTGTAGGAGACTTCAATATTGACATGCTACAAAATATTGGCAGAACAAAAGAATTGGAAAACTACATGTGCAAATACAATCTCCGCTTTCTTTTGAACAATACAGGCCATCTACAAAACACACTTATTGACCATGTCTGGTCCAATGTGACCATTCTTCAATACAATATATTTGTCTTAGACACATATTGGTCTAATCACAATACAATTGGTATTGCACTTGACTTATGACATATACATCAAACTTATTGCAAACTCATATTTCTATGTTTCAAAGCATACCTTGTATCCCTCATTTCTACACATATCGTTCTGGTGAGCATACAGACCGTGTTCTACTCAAATTATAAAATATACATTGTGCAAAAAAAAGAAAAAGAAGGTACACCCTCCCAAAAACTATTTGTGACTCTATTCATATTATTCTATTTTTTTATTTTTTATATGTACATAGTAGTTGCCTTTTTCTTAACATCTCAACTTATGTTCATATCCCTTTTGTTTTGTACTTTTGTTGATAGAAACAAAGAAGAAAACTAGAGGGTGCAAAGAACTCCTACCCAGAGATGTAGAGGAATCCATGCAAATGTGCATTCTTTTTCTGCCCGTGTTCCATAGTAAACAATTTTTCTTTTACTTTCTCTGTATTTGTCAAACTTGTTTGCAGGTATGATTTTTTATTTTTTATTTTTTATTTTTTGTGCCGAGAGGCCGCTACGCTAGACGTTCGCCATCCAATAGAAATGCAATGTTGAGCTAGCCAACCCGCAAGTCCACTTGTCAATATGTATATCGCCCAACTATGACTGCTATTTGTAGGACACAAAACATTAGAGGCACAATGTACAACCTGCAAGTGCGCGATCCAAATAAGTGACTAAGTATCGAATAAGGGATCTGTGCATATTTGGTATGTAGTGCTCATTTCTGGGAGCCCGCCAGCCCTAGAGTCTGCCAATTTGGATATCGTGGAAATGACTATAAGTAGAATGTACAACCAACTAGCTCGCAAATCCGCTTGTCAATTGACAAATGTTGAGCCGACCAACCCGCAAATCCGCTTGTCAATTTATTATCATAAGCGATTTTCTAGGCACTAAACAATAAAGGCACGTTTTTAACCCCACCAGCTCGATAATGCGCGATCCAAAAACTATACATGATCCATAAAATCTCAACCACCCCGCAAGTCCACTTGTCAATTTGTATATCGCAGAAATGTATTTCTTATTTGTAGAACACATAACAATAGAGGCCTATTTTTTGACCCCTCCCACCCGAGAACCAGCAAGTATGGAATGTGATATCAGTACATGATCTATAAAATCTCATGTCCATACTTTATAAAGGTACATATTTAGTTTTTCCTCGTTTCTACACACACTGATCTGGTAACCACAGAGTTGGTGTTGCTTAGCCAATTTTTACCCCACCAGCGCGAGAACCCAATTTCTATATGGCGAAAATTGACCCAATGTACAACCCACATGTATGTATTTCTCGTTTGTGGGAGCATGCCACACCTGGAATAGAATGTTGAGCCGACCATCCCGTAAATCTGCTTGTCAATTTATTATCATAACCTATTTTTAAGGCACCGAACAATAGATCCCTGTTTTTGACCCCGCTAGCCTGAGAACCCGCGATCCAGAAACTCTGGATGGTCTATAAAATGTCAGCCGCTCCGCAAGTCCGCTTGTCAATTTGTATATCGTGGAACTATGTGTGCTATTTGTAGAACACTAAACAATAGAGGCCTTGTTTTTAGCTCTCCCGGCCGAGAACCCGCGATCCCGAATCTATAAAAACTCTTGTCCATACTTCATGAAGTATATTTTTAGTTTTGCCTCGTTTCTACACATACTCATATGGTAACTGTAGAGTTGGTGTTGCACATGAATTATGAAATATGCACTGGCAATCGGATCGAGCCCTTTGGTTTGGTTAGCTGAACAATTCCAACTCATGCTGACACTCAATAGTTTCACCATGCACATTCAGACTTGGCCATTCCTTCCTTGTTTGCTCTTCCCTGTGCCCATCAGCTTCACATGCGTGCTTAATAAGAAATAGTGTTTATATATATATGTGTGTGTGTGTGTGTGTGTGTGTGTGTATTTTTTCTAAATCTTTAATGCTAACAGGTCATCGTGCATGAAACATCTAGGCTGTCATTGATGAGTGCAAGTCTCGAGAAGTTCTGCCATTAATGCAATTTTTGTGAAGGATTTTCTTATCCCTTCTCAGTCTTAATTTCAAATGCCATGGAATTTCATTCGCATGCCGCCAACTTTCTTCCTTCACGAAGCCTCCAATCTCTTCCCACTCTTAATTTCAAATACCATGGAATGTCATTCGCACGCCGCCAACTTAGTTTATTCACGAAACCTCCAATCCTTAAATGTTCTTCACCGTAACCCCCACCTTCGCACTTCTAAGTATGCAATAATTACGATTTACTTCTAACAGGTCATCATACAACACACATAGATATTGTCATTAATGAGGAGATTTTCCATTCACACGTATTGAAGCAATGTTTCCGGGGGGTTATATTTTTCCCTCCATTTCTTCATTTCAAGCAGCGTCTGGAGCAAACCAACGTTTTCATAAACTATTGGCATCAGATCCACAACATTTTTGTAGAGATACACTAAACATCTTCCTCACGAGCTACCTATGTAGAAGAAGGGAAAAAGAATTGTAGGGGAGGCGTAGCAGCCCGAAATTTACAGTGAAAACATGGATCTTGACACTGATTTGGAAAGCATATTCTGCAACCTTGATCAGCCCGGAGACCCAATTCAGCATACCTGCTTAATGGACATGGTTGATACCGAAATTTTTGACGAAGATGAATCCTTCGTATTCCAGAGTGTTGCTTTTGAAACCGAATCAAAAAAATTAATCATTGAAAAAAGAGATGTCAAAAATAAGAAAAGAAAACATCGTTCATAACTTGACCTTGCCAATATGCAGTCGTTGAAAATCTCTCAACTTCACATGGCAACCGGAGATGCTCTTCATGATTCTTTTGCAGTCATTGAATTCGAAAATGCCAGACTAAAGAACCAGATTAAGGAATTAGAGGAGGCTTTCTTTCCTATGCCATTGCTTGGTAGTTCTTTGGAAATAGCCATGCCTGTGAGTACGTGCACCCCTGCAACAAATCTAAAAGGGTTCTCCAGCTTCCTCGCATCCTGTAGAGGATATGTGGAGGAAAATATCAACAAAAGAATGGAACTGATTACTAAGGCCTGGGAAACATCAAAGAATATGGATTCCCTGGGGAGAAGGGCACATAAGTTGCTCTTGCTTCTGCAGATGGATTTAAAAAATGAAGAAAATTTCTATGTGCACATGGTCACCCCTTTTTCCTTTCATGTCAACAACATGCCAGAGATGAGAAGAAGACAACATGATCTCCCGTCCAAAAAATGACTCACTCAATTAGAAGCATGCTGGAAAGAGAAAGTGAAGAACCTGTATCTCATCGTCCAATCATGTGAGCAAGCAATATCAAAGAAATAAACATTATTCACAAACCTCACCAAAATAGACTTAGCAGGAAAGACAAACGACTTCCAGGATCCCAGCTTAATCCTCAACTCGCTAGCATTAACCAAACAAGCTTTCGATAAACAAGTTGATAATTTGAAGGCCCTGTCTTTAGAATTTTTTTACAGGATTGTTGATTATCATGAAGAAGAGGTGGACAACTGGCTAGTCTGGTATTTGGTACAGAATGGAGACATTCATGAAGCTCTGTGTAAACTTTCAATTGATCTAACGGAATTAGAAAATGAAGTTTTCAGCATTCAAATCTGCAATGACATCAACATCGCCCCCTTGCGAAGCTATATTGAAGAGAACTTGAAGTGGGTCACCGACGAAATCCAACAGGCAAATTCATAAATCCTCTGTTTATCAATCCAGTTATTCAAGCGGGCCGCCCACAAAAACTAGCAGGGAAAGACATGACCAAGAAAATACCAAAATTACTTATACGTACCATCCCTGTAAGTGTATAGTGATCGTCTTTTCTTTATCAATCCAGTTATTCCAACTTTTCCGAGTAGAAATCTATAGCCAAAAACTGATCTTCCCATTTCTACTTTTCAGGTATTACAATCTACTGTGTCCAAATTCTTTCCACAGTCCTATTTCTTGTACATATTTCTGTTATGGTCAGCGGGAGCCCCAATCACAATCTATATGACAAACACATTTACATTTCCAGGGATATGTAACAAACTATTATTTTTTTCATATATTCCATATAAAACTATTCTTTTCTCTCCTTATATATTTATGTGTTCCTAGATTTTTATCTTCAACTATGCTGAATGTGAACTCATTCTGTTTATTTTATCTCAATTCTCTTTTTTTCTTATGCATTTTTTCTCCAGCCTGGTCATTTTCAAAATAAAGTATGACATAAGTGACTCACTCAAATTTGAGATATCATATTTCACATATATATGTATATGTTTCTTTAAATTTCCAGGAATATGTAACATGTTTCATTTTTTTCTATATAAATGTCATAAAATTTTGTTCACTACTTTTTTTGTACTCAAATGTATAGAGAGTATGTTATTTGCTGCATCTTTACCACATGTCCTTCATACATTTGCCAGAAAGACCCTTAAAATTAAAATAGTCCACAAGTCCACTCGTCGATTTGTATATCACGGAACTGTGGGTGCTCTTTGTAGGCCATGAAACAACACATGCCCAATTTTCAGCCCGTTAGCTCGACAACCCGCGATCCAAAAACTGCCTAGGTCTGGAATCAGGTCTTCGTGCAAGTATAGAATGAGGGCTCCATGCATGCTCTATAAAATCTCATCCCCATACTTTATAAAAGTACATATTTCGTATGTATAAAAGTAAATATCTACTTTAAAAAATAACATTTTTTGCTATGTATAGTTTATGCTCTCCAGGAACCTATAATTTGATACATTTCAATTTCTTCTATCCAGAAGCCCCTGTTTTAAAGAAAAATAATTCAGAAATGCTATTTATTTGGTCCTCTTGTCCACCGCCCTATGTAACAGATATTGGTACTATATTTTTTGTACATTTGTCCACCACAATATGTAAAACCTATGTAAAGAAAACTATTTCGCAAATGCTAAAATAGTCCGCAAGCCCGCTTCTCAATTTGTATATCACGTAACTCTGGCTGCTCTTTGTAGGCCATGGAACAACCGAGGTCCAATTTCCAGCCCACCATCTCGAGAACCCATGATCCAAAAATTGCCTAAGTATGGAATCAGGCCTCCGTGCAAGTATGGAATGAGGGCTCCTTCCTTGCTCTATAAAATCTCATCCCCATACTTTATAAAATCTCATCCCCATACTTTATAAAAGTACATATTTCGTATGTAGAAAAGTAAATATCTACTTTAAAAAATTATGTATTTGCTATGTATAGTTTATGGTCTCCAGGAACCTATAATTTCATAAATTTCAATTTCTTGTGTCGAGGAGCCCTTGTTTCAAAGAAAACTAATTCGGTAATGCTATTTATTTGGTCCTTTTGTCCACCACCCTATGTAACAGACATTGGTACTATACTTTTTTCCCTTTTCCCCACCAACATATGTAAAACCTATGTAAAGAAAATTTTGTAAGATTACATAGCCATGAATGCTAATTTTTTTTTTTTTTTGTCAACAAACCTATGTAACAGACATTACCACTATTTTTTACAATTGAAATAGTCCGATCTCCACTTGTCAATTTGTATATCGTGAAACTGTGGGTATTCTTTGTAAGCCACGGAACAACAGAGGCCCAATGCTATATTTTTTGGACATGATGCGCTTAAAATTCTAATAGTCCAGAAGTCCGATTGTCAGTTTGTATATCGCATAACTATTGGTGCTTTTTGTAGGGCACGGAAGAACAAAAGCCCAAATTTAATCCCGACATCCCGAGAACCCGCCATCCAAAAACTGGCTAAGTATGGAATAAGGGCTCCACTTTGTAAAATTACATATTATGTATGTATAAATTAAGTTGTCCAGGAACCTTTCATTTCATAAATTTCAATTTCTATTGTGTCCACGATCCCTTCTTTTAAAGAAAACTAAGTTAGGAATGCTAATTTTTTTTGTGTTTTTTGTCAACAAACTGTAACACCATGTTTCCCCCAGCTTGTAAATATAACTGGACTGGCCAAGAACTATGGAAAACTCATAAATGTGAATATGTAATGTAAATGGACCTTGAGGAAAAGGTCAATGAATGTGAATAACATTTTGAATTTATTGCAGGACTGCTGAGAGGGGATGTGCAGAAAAAGAGACCGCGATGACGGTGGAAGGCACCTGGAAAGGTGGCGTTAACTTCCACCAATAATTACTACCATATTTGGACTCCACTGGCCCAGAGAACGAAAAGTGGCTCGTTGGCCCTGAATTAAATGTCTCGCAGGTTGGTAGGTAGATGGTTTAATGAGGGATGGGAGGTGAACCTCCCATCCGTAGAGCCGTCAAGCCTGATCAGCGCGAGGGTAATCGCGCCACACACAACCTCTTAAGAAGATAAGGTGTGGGGTAGAAGCGATTGCGGGGGAAGCCACGAGGGGAGAACTCTGGCAATATGCAGGGTGAGTGATAGCAGAGAGGAAGGATTGCAACCTTCGCTCCTCGTCACTGGCAAACAGAGACGCAGTCTCACAACATCGTGGTCTCAGCTCAGGGGTGGCTAGTGGTAAATCCGCTTGGAGTCGCTAAGCCTACGGTTGGGTGGAAACGAGCACCCCTCTCAGCAGTTTCTTGACCCTGGTGTTATCTCTGATAAGTGTTTTGCCTCTGGCATCTTGATATATATATATATATATGTGTGTGTGTGTGTGTGCTTATTCTGATAATTATGCTCATAAGTTGTGAAACTGTGAATGATTTCATTATAAGAATGACTGTATGGTGTTTTGATCAGTACTAGTAGTTGTATATTTATATGGAAAGACTACGTATGGTTTATGTTCTCATGAATCGTTATTTATATGCGTACTGATCTAATTCCGACTTCACGTCTAGCTCTCGGAAGAGCGATACCCTTATCTGCTTCAGATAGTACCATGGGTAAACCTTCCCATAGGGATACCCTTCTCAAAAGCCCATCAAGAACCGGGAAGGCGATGGTGAAGACGTAAGGCCTTAGTAACCCTGCATGAGGAGGAACGATCCTCTTGAAAACCCAAGATGGCAGCATAAGGATGAAGTAACGAATCGAAGGAGGAGATCTCGTCGGGAGATCTGTGGTCACTCACGACCGTCAGATCGGAGGAAGAAGATGGGGTGTTAAGTGCCTTAACCTTGATAAGTGGCGAACGAAGGACGAGATCCCGTCGGGAAGTCTGCGGTCACACATGACCGTTAGTTTAGTAGGAGAAAGTAGGGCGTTAAATACCCTACCACTTTTGTTTTCCCGTGTCTTCGTGGGTAACGAAGAGTTTAGGACCATAGATCCCCAAGGTTCATGAGAGTATCTGGACCGTGGATATTTCCCATGCCCAGGGAGTCGCGAAAGAATGCATGGGTAGGAACCTTTACGAGATGTCAGATACGGCTGAAAAACCCGACAACCGTTGGATCTGTCAAGAGTTATCCGAGGGATAAGACTCCAGTGTATAGAGGATTTCCATTATGGAAATCCTGGGATGGATCTGGAGCATCCGTCTAACGGAGGCCATGTGTCAAGAGATCTCCCATTTCAGGAAATCAGGAATCGCGGAATCGGGATTCCCGTTGACAAGAGTTCGAGATTTTCCAAGGTGGAAACCCCGGGATAGATTTGAGCCGTCCGATTGACGGAGGCCACGTGTCGCGAGATATCCCATTACGGGAAATCGGGAATCACGGGATCGGGAGTCCTGTTGACAAGGGATCGAGACTCTCCAAGGTGGAAACCCCAGAGCAGTTGTGGGCCGTCCGATTTAAAGAGGTGACGTGTCGAGAGATTACCCGTTTCGGGAAATCGGGAATCAGGGATTCGGGAGTCCTGTTGACAATAAGTTGGGATCTCGCCTTGATAAATCCTGATGGAAGAGAGGTTGCGGTCATATCAACCAATGCTTAACCTAAGGGGCTAATCTCTGATTGAGGTTCGTTCAACACTTTGGCGTTTCAACATTCAGGATACCGAAGGGACATGTTTCCCCGTGCTCTCAAACCCTGAAGTCCAGACTTATAAACCTCAAGACGTTAGCATGTGGTCAGGCTCTGATGAATGGTCAGGATCCTCTCGGAGGATCCTGGGTATGGGATGACCGTCCTATGTGAGGTAGAGATGCCAGCTTTACGTTGGGGCGCGAATGCGCATAAAGGTAAGTAGCAAGAAGATCTGGATGGCCAGAGTCCACCCGCTCAGATCTACGGCTGAGGTTCCATTCCGGAGCCCCCTTACTATTCTGCCTTTAGCGGTAGGGGGGTCCGGAATTGGACACGGAACTCTCGAACGGTTGAGATTAACTCATCATGATCAACGACGCTCAAGTGGATTCCGGACCCCCCTTTCCAGTCTGCCTTTAATGGGGGGGGGTCCAGAATAGTGTGGCGTGTGAAGTGGGGCCCCCTCTGGTCCTGTCAACTATCGTGTCGCACTTTCCCCTCTGCCACCTGTATTCCACTTAACTACGAGACGGGGGCTGTTCTCACTGGCGGTTCTCTACCCCTGTTGAGTTCCTATTGGCCATTTGCTGACCCTGTAGGGATTCATCCCCATTGGTCGGTCGTTAGCCCTGTCGGGGTTCGGCTGTTGCAGAGTCAAACGTTTATACATTACTGTAGTGCCGAGGCGCGAAATAAAAATAGGAATTGCATTCAAATTGAACCATGAACATGACCCGCGATCACATGGGAACGGAGAAGGAGAGAGAAAGAGCCAACTTATGTTGGGCCTCCATGGATAATTAGGGGTTCTGGTCTGGCAGAAGACCAAAAAAATCCAATTTAGGTAGTGGGTATGTGACAAAGTGGTATCAGAGCATGGTTACAACACTCGGCCTGATTGGGCTCATGCACGAGTCGCGCATAAACTCTGTTCGAAGTACTCCTACGAAGAGTAACCCCCTAACGTAACTCTCTGGTCCAGGATTAAAAACTTGGAAACGAGAACCCGACTGTGTATGTATGTGAGAGAGTTATAAATTATGCGCAGATTGTAAAATGTATTTAACTCTTGACTAATAACCAGCGTTTGTATTTTCACACAAGCAGACGATCAGCCGCAGGAATTTACAGACACA
>SNQJ01S0043252.1:24149-50411 GCA_010110895.2 Picea sitchensis
GTGTGTGATTGTTTATTTCTTACTGCTCATTATTGGATAATAACTCTACATTGATATAACATTTGAAGAAAAAGGATTATAATTACGCTATTACTGATTCACCCCCCCTCTAAGTAATCTAACAGTGTCACTTCATATGCCTGTTTGAACTTTACAAATTCAAATTATGCTAAGTCATTAATAACGCTATTGGAATAACATTATTCTCGTAGCGCAAATATAATCATGCCTTAATATGAGCCCTCCACCTAGATTTCGTTATGATTACACAGATCATGGACTAAGAGTTTGCATGTGTCCCACAATGGCTCTCGAATCATTTTATGATTCAAACCGCTACATGATCTAATTGCTCTGTACCTGCAAAGGAATCATTTCAAATCGTTCAATTCCCAAAGATCATTATCTAAACCTGCCACTTGTTATTCTAATTGTGTTGAATTATAAGCATAGATATTTTTCCCAGAACAACTGTTATATGTTAACAAATGAAGTTTGTAAATTTAGAATCCGATCAGTACCTATTGTAGCATCGTGTTTCATGGTGCCTAAGAGAAGCGGGTAAGTAGTCAGATTGGAACCTGAGGACGTCGAGCTTCTTGAGGCATATCCGTAGATGGCGCAAAGATTTAGAGATGTTGGTTGGTTTGAATTACTCACTACCTTCCAAGGTCAAAACGAACAGGTCTCTTTCGTGTTTGCATAAAACTTCAATGGTTACAAAGTGGAGATCGGGAAATTGCTAATGATGGCGACATAACAAACAATTGCCAAGGCTTGCAGGTTGGTGGTCAGAGGAGAACGATGGTGGAAGAAAGAGCATGTAGTTACAGAATTCACCAATCAGTTTTTACTGCCAGAAAAACAAAACCGGGATTGGAGAAAAGAAATCTCTCGCAGTTGGATCAGACATGAATGGCACACTTCTCTGATCGTTATCCACATGTATATCACCTACGAAGGCAGATTGTCATTGATTTATATCTATCACATTAGGTTATTAATGCATCTTAATGGTGATTATCCTTTAAATTTGCCTTATTTTCTCCTCAAAAGCCTGGCAAAAATGCCAAAAAGAGTGCAGTCACACGCCTCCAATGCAAAGAGTAGCCTATTTCATCAGGTTTTAATTAAGACTCTAGTTGTGTCTATCCTAAGAGAAATAAAAAAACCCTGGAGTTGGCTCATGCAATCCCTAAATCATGATTCATAGTCCAGCAAACAGAAGAAAGACAAAACGAAAAGGGATGTTACACAGGAGCCAAGAATTCCAGTTGATGGAACCCCTGTTAAAGAATAATTTCCTTCCATCAGGGTAGCGAGGACTAACAGAGGTAAGAGACCGAAATGGGAAACAAAAAACGAAATTCTTCCCGAGGCAGATTTAAAAACAGAAGAAGACTCTAATGAAGATTATAATGTTACACTCTCATCCAAGCATAAATCATCAGCAAACATTAAGAAGAATGTTGAAGTTAAAAGGAAAAAGAAGAAATGTGTGCCTGTGCCTCAAGACCCTAGGAGGAACTCTACAAGAGTCACCAACAAGTACAGGCTAAGGCCCAAAGCCATGTTCGATTCCTCAATCAAAAGAGAAGATGTCATAGTGATAGAAGACCATTCTGAAGATGTTAAAGAAGATATCAAATGAAAGACAAGAATGTCCCCAGTACATAAAGAACCATTAAAAGAAGGTAAGAAAATTGTTCTATTCTCTACAGGACTTGTAACACGAGCTGCTACCAAATTGTCAAGAGCTAAAGCATCTGCCAAAGGTATAAGTAGGGTTCCTGAAACTAAAGAAAGTAATCTTGTAGATTCAGACCATATATCAGACATGCTTGAAGCCATGGACTCAGCCAGTTTAGATGAAGAGAACGACTCAGGATTGGTTTCTAAGTACCAAATTAAGATGAAAGAACCTCAGGTTTCCATAGATTTGAATGAGTCTACACTTGCTGAAGAGTTCCTCGAGTTCAGGGTTAAAGTCAGAACTGATAAAGAAAAGATCAGAGAGCTTCAGAATACAGTGGAACAGTTGAAGAAATATAAGTCTCATGTAGAGAAATGGAGTGCTAAGCAGCAAGAAAAGATGAACACAACAGAAAAAAGAAAAAAACAGAAATCAAATACAGGAAATACTTTGTTTTTCTTGTTTTAGTCCTTATATTCAAAAGAAGTTTCTAAAACTATGGAGATGAATTTGTTAAAAAAAAAAGAGGTTTTTGTTGGAAACATGCCCCTTCACAAAAACATCTCTTAGTTTTTACACATCTATCACATTTTAAGATATTCAAATATATCTTTGAGGCTTAATATTTTGATAAAGCTACAGGAAATACTCTGTTTTTTTACCTGTTTTAGTCTTTTTCTTCAAGAAAGGTTGCATAACAGCTGGAGACGAATTTGTTGAAAAAAAAAGGGTTTTGTTGGAAACATTCCCCTTCACAAAAACCTCTCTGGGTTTTTACACATCCATCACATTTTAAGAGATTCGAATTGATCTTTGAGGTCTTTGTTTTTTGCGATTTCATAATAAATAATTTCTTGTTTTAGTCAGTAATTTTGGGAGAGGTTGCAGAACAAATGGTGATGAATTTTTGGAAACCAAAAGAGGTTTTTGTTGGGAACAAGTCCCTTCCCAAAAAACTCTCTCTATTTTTACACATCTATCACCGTTTGAGAGATACGAAGAGATTGTTGGACCCTATTTTTCAGGAATTTGCCAAATTTATTTTCCTGAAAAATCTCATGGACAACAGTTGACAAGCCACCTCATCAATTCGAATTGGAGATCATATTGGATCTTCTCCTTGATTATTTGAAACAAGAAACTAAATATAGATGAGGAGCTTTTCAGATCCATTTCTTTTGGATCTTGATAATTATGTATTGTTTCTATATAAACTTTGTAGAAGGAGAAGTTAGGAGGTCGAAAAATTGGAGATCCAGAGGACTTTTTTGTGAAACTCCTTGTAAATGCATTTATGTTCTATTTGACACTTAATAGCAAAGGCGTATGGATGTTTAGACACTCTTTTATACTCTGTTTTTCTTTCTTCATGCTTGAATTCATTATTCAGACTGCAATGCATTTGTTTCTTGATTGTTAGTTAATACAGTAAAGAATTTGTTGTGGGAATTAATTTCAGGTTTTGATTTCAAGCTGATGATCTTGTTTCTTTTGATATTCTAAGGCAAGAATTTATGTGAAGTTACCAAATTGAAGGCTTCATATTCTCTTTTTCTTATTGGTTTAATCCATCTATGTGTCTACCTTTTATTCAGTCAATGGGATATGCTATGTTCTGATCTTGATTTTCATGTTATGTTATAACCTTGAGCCAGTTTTCAACCACCTTATTAAAAAAACCAAATTATTAAAACCTTCTAAACACTTTGCAGTAAATCGATGATGCCCTAGCTTTCCCTCTCACAGTCAAGTGCAACTTTAGGGACTAACATCTTTTGGCGCCGTTGTCGAGGATGGAGACACGAAGTATTTATCCCTGGGAGAATGACAACGATCAGATTCGCTTCTTGATGGTGAAAAGGAAGGGGACATATACATGACTGTAGATTTTTCACCATGGCGACTCCACTATCTAAAGATTAATAGGCGACTCCATTGGATCCAAGCATGGAAGCCATTTTGGCTCAAAGGTTTTCTTTTTATGATTTTTCAGATGTCATTGGTTTTCCAAACCCAATTCCTAGTAGAGCTGAATGGGAAGGTACCCTTCCTACATTTAAAGGCGGAGATTGGGAGGTTTCGGCTGAGCATCTGCTAGATTTTCATGAGTTTATTCATGAACGTCAGATCGTGCATGAGGATGTCGAGATCAAGATTTTCAGATACTCATTGAAGGGAGCAGCCCTTGACTAGTGCAGATCTCTTTTAGCTTCAAGTATTAACTCATTGGCAAGTTTTCATAATGCTTTCAATATATTTTGTAAAGAAGACTTTTCAGCTGAAAGTCTTTTTGAAAATTGTTGTGATGAATTTGATAAGCATATTCAAAAGAAATAAAATGTTTCTTTTGATTGCAAGAATGAAAATCATGTTGTTGAGGATGATTTTTCAAATCTAATTGATAATAGGAAAGATGACTGCATAGTTGTGAATGCATTAGATTTTGTGTCTGATGCACCTGTTGTCTTAGATCTAAATGAAAAAATAGTTGAAGAAGAGGTCTTTCCTCAACTCCTTCAAGTGGATTCCTATGATATGTTGTTACATGTGATTAAGGAGGAAAATCAAGAGGCTTCTCATCAAGAACAGATATATGAGGCAACATATGGCAATGTTAGATTTGATCAACACGTTTACGAGAACATTCTTCCCATTAAATGGAAGTATCGAGCAACAAACAGAGGTAACCATTTCTCTGGATTTATGTTTCTCAAAATATTTCAGCCTTGCTATTTTTGGAATTAAATCAGATGAGGGTTGTAGGTATGTATTACAAATTAAAATTCTGTTACACATAAATAATTCTTCTCTGATTTCTATCTGCGTTGAAAGAGATTTGGTAAATGGTTTGATGTTATCATGGCTTCATTGGAAGCATGATGTCACATGATGAGCCAGTTTTTATTGGTTAGAAGTAGGAATAGATAGAAGAATAATCTCGCCATCAAGTATGAGATTCTTTTCAGTCTGTTGGTTTGCAGCAGAAAATTTGGTCTCAGTTTTGAAATAAAGACTCCATGCCCAATGCATATAAAGCACTATTGACAGGGGTAGTTATGGCTTCAAATGAGGAGCACAGTTGCAGAAGTTTGGGCCAGATTTGAATGATATTGACTGACTCCATAACCCAATGGACTAGGCACAACATAGAAGAATGTGAATGTTTGCAGAGACAAAAGTTTGCAGGTTGTGTTGCATGGATGCATAGAGGAAAAGGCACAGTGGTATGCTTGTTCTTGATGCCTCATGGGGAGAGCATCATCCCCCGGAAAGAGCCAGTGTTAGTCTCTAATTTTGTCTTGATTTAGTAAGAAACCCTAATCCTAAACCCTTCCTACCTGCACTTATATGGTAAGAAACCCTAATCCTGAGCTAGTGTTTTCAGCTTGTTATGGTTCACATTTTAGTTCTTTGGATAATTTCTTTAAGTTTGGAGTTTTAAGACATGGTTTTGAATGATGTGTCACTTCATATGCCTATTTGAAATTTACAAATTCAAATTATGCCAAGTCATTAATAGCGTTACTGGAATAACATTATTCCCATAGCGCAAATATAATCATGACTTAATATGCGCCCGCCACCCAGATTTCGTTATGATTGCACAGATCGTGGACTAAGAGTTCGCATGTGTCCCATGATGGCTCTCGAATCATTTTATGATTCAAACCGTTACATGATCGAATTTCTCTGTACCTACAAAGGAATCATTTAAAATCGTTCAATTCCCAAAGATCATTATCCAAACCCGCCACTTGTCATTCTGATTGTGTTGAATTATAAGCGTAGGTATTTTTCTCAGAAGAAATATTATATGTTAACAGTTGAAGTTTGTAAATTCAGAATCTGATCAGTGCCTGTTGTAGCATCATGTTTCATGGCACCTAAGAGAAGCGGGTAAGTGGTCAGATTGGAACCTGAGGGCGTCGAGCTTCTTGAGGCATATCCGTAGATGGTACAGAGATTTAGAGATGCTGGTTGGTTTGAATTCCTCACTACCTTCCAAGGTCACGACGAACAGGTCTCTTTGGCGTTTGCATAAAACTTCAATGGTTACGAAGTGGAGATCGGGAAATTGCTAATGCTGGTGACAGAACAAACAATTTCCAAGGATTGCAGGTTGGTGGTCGGAGGAGAACGATGGTGGAAGAAAGAGAATGTAGTTACAGAATTCACCAATCAGTTTTTGTTGCCAGACAAACAAAACCGAGATTGGAGAAAAGGAATCCATCGCAGTTGGATCAGACAGGAATGGCACACTGCTCTGATAATTATCCACATGTATATCAACTGCGAAGGCAAATTCTCATTGATTTATATCTATCACATTAGGTTATTAATGCATCTAAATGGTGATTATCCTTTAAATTTGCCTTATTTTCTCCTCAAAAGCCTGGCAAAAATGTCAAAAAGAGTGTAGTCACACTCCTCCAATGCAAAGAGTAGCCTATTTCATCAAGTTTTAATTAAGACTCTAGTTGTGTCTGCCCTAAGAGAAATACAAAAACCCTGGAGCTGGCTCATGCAATCCCTAAATCCTGACTCACAGTCCAACAAACAAAAGAAAGGAAAAAGGAAAAGGGATGTTACATAGGAGCCAAGAATTCCAGTTGATGAAACCCCTGTTAAAGAAGAATTGTCTGCCATCAGGGTAACGAGGACCAACAGAGGTAAGAGACCCAATGGGAAACAAAAAATGAAATTCTTCCTGAGGCAGATTTAAAAACATAAGAAGACTCTGATGAAGATTATAATGTTACACTCTCAACAAAGCATAAAGCATCAACAACTAGTAAGAAAAATGATGCAGTTAAAAGGAAAAAGAAGAAATGTGTGCTTGTGCCTCAAGACCCTAGGAGGAACTCTACAAGAGTCACCAACAAGTACAGGCTAAGGCCCAAAGCCATGTTCGATTCCTCAATCAGAAGAGAAGATGTCATAGTGATAGAAGACCATTCTGAAGATGATAAAGAAGATATCAAACTAAATACAAGAATGTCCCCAGCACATAAAGAACCATTAAAAGAAGGTAAGCAAATTATTATATTCTCTACAGGACCTGTAACAAGAGCTACACCAAATTGTCAAGAGCTAAAGCATCTGCCAAAGGTATAAGTAGGGTTCCTGAAACTAAAGAAAGTAATCTTGTAGATTCAGACCATATATCAGACATGCTTGAATCCATGGACTCATCCAGTTCATATGAAGAGCACGACTCAGGATTGGTTTCTAAGTACCAAATTAAGATGAAAGAACCTCAGGTTGCCATAGATTAGAATGAGTATGCACTTGCTGAAGAGTTCCCCGAGTTCAGGGTTAAAGTCATAACTGATAAAGAAAAGATCAGAGAGATCCAGAAGATAGTGGAACAGTTGAAGAAAGAGAAGGCTCATGTAGAGCAATGGAGTTCTAAGCAGCAAGAAAAGATGAACACAACAGAAAAAAGAAAAGAACAGAAATCAAATACAGGAAATACTTTGTTTTTCCTGTTTTAGTCCTTATATTCAAAAGACGTTTCTAAAACTATGGAGATGGATTTATTAAAACCAAAAGATTTTTTTGTTGGAAACATGCCCCTTCACAAAAACCTCTCTTGGATTTTGCATAGATATCACATTTTAAGAGATTCATATATATCTTTGAGGCCTAATTTTATGATAAAGCTAAAGGAAATACTCTGTGTTTTTTACCTGTTTTGGTCTTTTTCTTCAAGAAAGGTTACATAACAGCTGGAGAGGAATTTGTTGAAAAAAAAGGGGTTTTTGTTGGAAACATTCCCCTTCACAAAAACCTCTTTGGGTTTTACACATCCATCACATTTTAAGAGATTTGAATTGATCTTTGAGGCCTATTGTTCTACGATTTCATAATAAATAATTTCATGTTTTAGTCAGTAATTTTGGGAGAGGTTGCAGAACAGATGGTGATGAATTTTTCGAAAAAAAAATAGGTTTTTGTTGGGAATGAGTCCCTTCCCAAAAACCTCTCTCGGTTTTTACACATCTATCACCGTTTGAGATATATGAAGATATTGTTGGACCCTATTTTTCATAAATTTGCCAGATTTACTTTTCTGAAAAATCTCATGGACAACAGTTGACAAGCCACCTCATCAATTCGAATTAGAGATCAGATTGGATATTCTCCTTGATTATTTGAAACAAGAAACTAAATATATATGAGGAGGTTTTCAGATCCATTTCTTTTGGATCTTGATAATTATGTATTGTTTCTATATAAACTTTGTAGAAGGAGAAGTTAGGGGGTCGAAAAATTGGAGATCTAGAGGACTTTTTTGTGAAACTCCTTGTAAAGGCATTTATGTTCTATTTGACACTTAATAGTAAACGAATATGGATGGTTATACACTCTTTTATACTCTGTTTTTCTTTCTTCATGCTTGAATTCATTATTCAAACTGCAATGCATTTGTTTCTTGATTGTTAATTAATACAGTAAAGAATTTGTTGTGGGAATTAATTTCAAGTTTTGATTTCAAGCTGATGTTCTTGTTTCTTTTGATATTCTAAGGCAAGAATTTATGTGAATTTAACAAATTGAAGGCTTCATATTCTCTTTTTCTTATTGGTTTAATCCATCTATGTGTCTACCTTTAATTCAGTCAATGGGATATGCTATGTTTTGATCTTGATTTTCATGTTATGTTATAACCTTGAGCCAGTTTTCAACCACCTTATTCAAAAAACAAAATTATAAAAACCTTCTAAACACTTTGCAATAAACCGATGATGCCCTAGCTTTCCCTCTCACAGTCAAGTGCAACTTTAGGGGCTAACAAGACCAATGCTTGATGCATTTCCTGTGAGCATATGATGGATCCAAAAACACACATGTTTTGTATGAACATGTTTATGATAAAATATGGCAAAATACTCGACACCCATAAACTTGTCATTCATCAAAGATGACAAAATATAAACCAATTTTATCTATCCCCTAAACCCTGTACCTTCAAGGTGCCAAAACAGGCACAAGGAATCTCCATATTTCCTTTATCAATGAAAGGCAGAGATATTTAAAAAATTAGATGAAATTTGGCGAATAAAAATATTTATAACTTTTTTTTTGCAAATACATAAATTCATTCTTTTGGTAAATCAACAAATTTTTTATTGATATGCAACTTATATGAAAATACATTGATCAATTTTTTTTAACCCATAATGTTTTCAATCTGCCTTCTAGGTCGCACTTAACTTCCTCTTCATAATAGGAATATACCTTTATTCAATGGCCTATGATTCCTTTTCACTTAGACTCACAGTAGAGTCACTTTTCATTAACATCGTCACTATTTCCTTCAACCCACTGGTCTTCATGCTATTATCAAATTTTAATTTCAAGTTGATAAACCAAATATGAAAAGAATCCAAGCATCATTTGATATTGTCGCAAGAGAGACGAATGTAAATAATCTTGTGACGAATTTGCTATACTATCGATGAAAAAAGTTCGTCGACAATATAGCTAATTCGTCACAAGAATATTGTGTCTAATTTGAATGGTGTTACATGGTTTGCAAGGAGTGTAGGGCTTATATTATGGTGCAATGTAGTGTAGTCTATAAGAACAATCTCTATGCCAAACCTCAAAATGGATAGTACCATATATTGGTCATAAGACAAATATTCTTTGTATGTTTCCTTTGTGGTGGCTCAAGCCCTCAGTACACATGATGCCTTACAATGAAATGTAACAATTTTACTATTGAAGAGAGAGATTTGAAGAAGTGATAGAGACATTTTCGCAGGGGGCACACTTCTCAAGAAGATTGAAGGCATGCAAACCAAGACAAGGATACTCCAGCATTTAATGTATCTGTACAATATGGATTTTTGGATTGTACAACATTGATTTATAGTTCGTACAATAGTCAAATAGCACAAAAATCGAGGCACCTATTGCACCCCTCTTAGTGTTGAAATAATGTAACTGCAAAGTCTATTCTAATTATTATTGTGGTATTTTTTATTAGATCAATCCCCTATTCTAATTATTATTGTGGTATTTTTTATTAGATCAATCCTCTATTGCGGATTGATCATGTCAACTATTGTAAAAGACAAAATCCCCTTTTGCGGATTGATTAAAGTATAATTGTAATAGGCAGAATAAGAAGTCGGCCCCATAATATATTAAAGGGGCCCCAAAATATATTAAAGGTGGTTATAACCACCCAGATTGAGAAGTCGGCCATGCTAGTGAAAAGACACTTCCACACATGCCAGAGTTGTATAAATAAGGAGGTTAGCGCCTCACTTAGACACACACACACTTATTCATTGAGAGACAAGTTTCATAGCTGTAGTTGGAGAAGAAAGAGAGAGAGAGATAGAGAGGCACATTCTTGGGAGAGGACTTTCTGTATTTGTTTAAGTTATCTCTTAGCATTGCATTAGCTATCTATAATAAGGAATTTTTGTTGGGTTTTCTTCTCCATAAGGGTTTCCCAAGATAAATGATGTGTCTCTTGTGATTGTGTATTTCTTAGTGATCCTATCTTATGCTATTGTTATCTAGTGAAATGCAAAGAACTCTAATAATATCTTAAACCTTAACATGGTATCAGAGCTAAGATGAAGAGAGCATCTTTCACAAGAGAGAAGTGAAAAACGTTAGTGTTGATGTACATGCAAATTAGGGATTTTTTTTTATGAAGTATTTCATCCCTAAAACCATCTAGAAAAGTGTTTCCTTCCTCAAGGATCACTTTGGCATCCTCAAAACAACTTTTCAGTGGCTAGATCTCCCAGAAAGTGAAACCCTAGTTTCACAAAGTACCAGAAAACCAGAGTACCAGAAGTACCAGAGGTACCAAAAAACCAGAAGCACCAGTCCAGAAATTTGTAGATCAAGTTTGGAGGGGTAAAAGTTGGATTTTCTTAGATCCAAACACACCAGGGTACTCGCCTCATCCAAGCGCACCTCCTAGTAAGTTCATAATTTTATTTCGAGCATTTTCATTTTTTTACATTTTTCTAGCTCTAGGTAAAAGATGTCTGCAAGCACTAAGCTTATTGACAAGCTGGAAGGTGTGGAAAACTTTCGTGCCTGGAAGTATAGGATTGGTATCATTCTTGAGGAGAATGACCTAGCAAGATTCGTCAAAAAATAAGTGTCGGAACCCGACGATGCTACAGAAAAATAAAAGCATCAAAAGGACACGATCAAGTCCAAAAGAATCATCGCAGATTCAATCAAAGATCACTTGATCCCTTATGTGTCATCAAATGAGATTCCAAAATAAATGTTTGATTCCCTAAGCAGACTATATGAAGGAAATAACATAAACCGAAAGATCAATCTAAGAACTCAGCTCAAGAATACAAAAATGCAAAGAAGAGAATCAATCCAAGAATATTTCTCTAGAATATCCCAATTCAAAGAACAACTAGAAGAGATAAGAGATTCTATAGACGAAGAATAACTTATAATGATGGCCCTTAATCATCTTACAATACTTTGGGATGCATTCATCCAAAAGATTTCTTCCAGAACAGAGAAACTAAATTTTAACGATCTATGGGAAGAATGCATTCAAGAAGAAACAAGAGTAGCTAACCGAGAGGATTTACTAGCAAGAGATGAAGATCAATCCCTAGATACTCACACCAAAGGAGGAATAAAGAAGTCTTACTTCCAGAAATAAACTCATAAAGAGTCTCACCCCCAAAACAAATTCAGTCATAAAGAATCTCATCCAAAGAGATTCCAGAAGAAAGGACAACAAAAGGAAAGAGATTACTCATCTTTCCAATGCTATCATTGTGACAATATGGGACATATTGTGAGATATTGTCCAGCAAGACAAGAAGAATACAAGATGAAAAATAAGAGGCACCATGCCCATGCAGTTGAATATGAAGAGCCACCTGCAAAGATGTTAAGAGAACAAATTAAAGACTATGTCTTAATCTTGGCCCTCTCAGGATCGATAACACTTGGAGAGGACACTTGGCTCATTGATAGTGGTGCCTCCAAGCACATGACAGGACAAATAGATATTCTCTCTTACATTTTAGAAAAGACGTTTTCTCAGAAAGTGACACTTGGAGATGATTATCAATATCCTATCAAGGGAGTGGGAGAATCAAACTACAAACTTAATTTAGTGAATTCAATGAAGATGAAGGACGCACTCTATGTACCAGGTTTAACAAAGAACCTACTCTCCATATCAGATTTAGAAAATAAAGGCTTTAGAGTTTCGTTTATAGATGGAGAATTTCTTATGTGGGCTAAAGGAGAAACCATAAAAGAAGCAATCATCAATGGAAAATAAGAAGGTGGCTTGTATAAGCTAAAGGGTCACTCAGAAGTTGTCATGACCCACACCATTGAGAATCCTTGTGAACTTTGGCATAGAATATTATCCCACATCAACTACAAGGTGTTACCATACATATGCAAAACATTCACAGGTCTACTAGAACTCAAGGTTGACCATGAAGGCGTGTGCAATGGATGTGCACAAGGGAAGAATATCAAGAACCCTTTTCAGAAGATAGACAACAAAGCAGAAGGAGTCTTAGAACACATTCACTCAAATGTGTGTGGCCGAATGCCATCATCCTCCATTAGTGGGTATGTATACTATATATCTTTTATTGCTGATTATTCTCGTAAAACCTGGGTGTACTTTTTGAAATCAAAAGATGAAGTGTTCAGTAAATTCAAGGAATTCAAAGCCTTGATAGAGAATCTTTCCAAAATAAAGATCAAGATACTCAGGTCAGATAATGGAGGAGAATACACCTCAAAATAGTTTGTGAACTTCTGCAAAGATGTTGGGATCAAGAGGGAGCTCACCACTCCCTACAATCCTCAACAAAACGGTGTATAAAGAAAGATTTGTCGCTCATGGATTTTCTCAAAAGGAAGGCATTGACTATGAAGAGACATTTGCTCCTGTCGCCAGATACACTTCGATCAGAACCATCATAGCCCTTGAAGCTAAGATGAAATGGAAGTTGCACCAGATGGATGTAAAGACAACTTTCCTAAATGGTGTCATTGAAGAAGAAGTGTATATAGAGAAACCTAAAGGATTTGAAGTTGAAGACAGGAAGACTCATGTCTGTAAGTTGAAGAAGGTTCTATACGGATTGAAGCAAGCTCCTAGAGCTTGGTATGGTAGGATAGACGAACACCAAACCAGACATTTGTTTTGTCGTGAACACCTTGAGTCAATTTCTGGTAGAACCAAGACATGTTCACCTAGTTGTTGCAAAACATGTGATGAGGTACCTTAAGGGTACATTAGATTGTGGTCTCAACTATGATGGAGATCATGATTTCACACTGAGTGGGTACACTGATTCATATTGGGTTGGAAGTGTCTCTGACAGGAAGATCACTTCAGGATGTTATTTCAGTTCGGGATCAACCATGATCTCATGGAAGAGTAAGAAGCAATCTAGCATTGCTCTCAGTACAACAGAAGCAAAATACATTGCTACGTGTTCTGCCATCTGCGAAGCTATATGGCTTCGACATTTGTTAATTGGTCTATTTGACCTAGAGATGGAAGCAACCACGATCCTATGTGACAACCAGAGCTGCATTCTACTGACTCGTTTGAGATATTTGGAGCCCCTTTCCTGTTTAGTGGGGCTTCTCAAGTTGTTTCATGTTCATCGTAGATTCTCAGGTTTATTCCATCCCCTCCCCCCTTGGGGTAGGGAATCGATTCCTATGTATCCCAAACCATTTCGGGGACTCTTGGCAATTCCTCCTCGGGGCATAAAACCCTAATGGAGCAACATTTTTGAGTTCCATGAGATGTTGCATGCTTTTTTAGGCATGGACTAGGTGATCACATTGTCCATTCGCTCCCAAGGCATGGTTTCGTAAATTGGACCCCTAAATCCAAATGTTGCATTGTTTCTTACTGAGAAAAGCACCAGTTATCGAAAGCGATGAAAAATACAACTTCTGATGGGTTGGAACCAAGAGTGAGGGGTTCTCTAGCTAGAATCATATGCCAGGTGTTATCACCCTAACAATTTTTATTGGGATCTAAAAACTTTTGAATTTTAGTGAGACGCTATACCACAATAGAGGCGCGATAGTTTAGGGCGCTCGGCTATATTCTGCAATGTATGAATGAATGTAGTGTGAGTGGGAAGGGAGTATCTCGGTGGGTCGTCGATATTGAAGAATCTCAGATCTACAGTCGAAGCCTAGATCGGACAAACAAATAGCACAGAATTTAACATCGCGAAGGAAGACCGGGGAAAACTACTCTGGTTTCAATGGGGAACGTGTGGCGCTCTTACACACGCATCGGAGGAGATGATGGATTGCCCGAAACCACTTTTCCTATGGGCCCAATGTCACATGGTTTAAAACATCATGTCGATAGCTCACGGGGAGGATGGCAGTTGGTTAGATCACCTCACATCACCGGTCCAGGTACTTTCTCGGATGATGTACCAAAAGGACATCGCCGCATAACTAACTCAAGGCTCATCATTCGAAGTGGATTGATGAAGCGTGGCACACCAAGGTACTGTGACAGTAATTCGTGAGCAAAGTAGACAAACCATCAAATCTCAGATATGAATCATTTTATCATATTCTGGGAAATTTTCATCTTATGCGTAAGAAAAACAAGCTCGGCCTGTGCTCTTGATTTCTATAAACTCAAAGGGTGGCCAAATCAAGGTCTCTACGAAGTCTGGAAGTCATGGATAATACCCGTCAAACGGTGTCTGGCACGACTGGGTTCTCATCTAAGGTACCAGGCAAGTCAATAAGTAAGAATGAAAGATGGGTCTTGCAGATGCTGGCGGCTAAATTTCATACCAAACTTGAAACTGAGACAGAGTCGAGAGTAAAATTAAACCTCATTATGAGGGATCTTGTCATAACTGAACACGCAGACAACACCTTCCAGCCAGCTGCAAAGAAGAAGAGGAGAAAAAGGAGGAATTCAGAGGCCAAAACCAAGATGATAGAGAGCATCGGGGAAAATTTTGATTAGTGGAGTACCTTGGAGGAGGAAATTCCCAAGATGAGGTGAATCCTCAGGTAAAATTTTGGTGTATTTCAGAGATTTTTGGACAGATGTTGGCTTAAGAGAAGGGAGTCCTGATATGACAGACCAATTACTAATGGTCCCTTTATATAATACAACTGTTCTTCCTTTTTGTAACTTGTATCTATTTTTAGAATTATGAGGAAGTCAGAACGTTTTAAATTCCATATGAAATTCCTCTATATATGCTTGGCCTCACGAGTATATAAGTATGGAGAAAAGAGGAGCCTGCCCTCTGTGCAGGAAAACTTTATAAATCTCTGGGGCTAGAATGAATAAATGGGTGTAGAGGCATATTTTGGGACTTTTTATGAAAATATTCTAATTGGTGGTGTTATGAGTCTCGTTTTCTCTCATAGTGTGTGATTCCTATTATTCTGTATTTTCATTTTGCTTTCTTCTATCTAAATTGAGAAACTAAAAGTCTAGAATTCATTATTCAATGCTCTTGGCTTGGCGATTTAGACTATGTTTATCTCTTCTAAACCATTTTAGAATTCATTACTATAATGCTCTGATAATAGTTGTGTGTTTCTTTTCTTCTGATACCATCTAAAATTTTCAAGCATAAACTTAGAAGTCAGTTCCTCATTTATCCTTTTCCTCTTGATTGTTTTCACGATTTGGAAATGCATCCTACATTCTTGACCCCATATCCCAAAGGTCATCTTCAGCTCTTCAACAACTTTCTTAAAACCCCAAAACAAACCAATTCTAGCCATCGATTTCCCTAGATGTATCAAGTGACACAAGAGAGCCCTCTCTGAGTTGAGTAGGCTAGTGCCTTAGCCCTAAAGATGGTTGAAACAATTACCTTTGTCATCTGTCTATTCAGTCGGATAGAATTTACAGAGTGCTAACATTCTGGCGTCGTTGTCGGGGACAAAATTTAAAAATGTTCCCTGGGAAGAACGACAAGGTTGAGTTCTAAGGTCTGAGAGCTGCAGACACTTAGGCACACATTGGTTGTATTCCTGCTCTGGTGACTCCACTTCGGTTCGAAGGCGTCTCCACTGATAAAATAATCCTGGATTTCCAAGAGGTGACCCTGCTCTCAATAATTCAAGCGTGAGATAGAAACTTCACTGAAAGATGAAACCCCTTGACCCAGGAAGGGCATCATGAGGGAAAACAGGTACTCAAAATGGGACCTCTTACAAAGCATTTTACTTTTCATTTTAAGTTTCCTCTGCTCCTTCCTTGAAAATGCCAAACAAACTTTCTTTTACCTATTGTATCTTAATAATGATCATGAAAGAATTAAAATTAGATTTCCTCCTCTATACATTGCACATGCATACCCTCGCCTTCTTGTTGGTTCTGATAAAAAGGTTTCACCTAGGCCACACAATAACAATGACCAAGTTGATGAATCCCGTGAGACTCATACCAATGTCTCTCCCACTATTCTTGGCCCAACACCCCCTAAGGCCCGACATAGATATATACCCTTAAAGATACCCCGACCCTTCATGATTTCCCTCTAAATTACTATGAGTTCCTACCTATGTTCGACGGAGAATCGGGTATCATATCTGCTGAGAAGCACATTCAAGGGTTTGAGAATTTTATAGATTTATTCGATATTGACCATGATGATGTGTGTATGAGAGTTTTCTCTCAATCCTTGAAAGGAGACACCAAACACGGGTTCAAACACTTACACCCAGAAACCATCAGCTCATGGGTGGAATTGAAGAAGGTTTTTTTTTAATTTTGAGGCAAGGAGAAATCCTTAGAGCTGCAACTCACTGAGTTTTACGCCTTGAAAATATGCACCAATGAATCTATTTATGTATTCAATAGAAATTTCTCTAGCGTCTATTATAATTTGTCCAAAGAAATTCAACCCTCTGAAGCTGCTGCCATGCTCCATTATGCAACTGCTCTTCATCCAGATTTTTCTTTCCTCCTGATGGAAAGAAGACTTTGGTCCTTACAACAAATTTTTAGTGATTCTCGGGACATTCAACACAACATCCAAGCATTTAAACAACCCAAAATGAGGGGTTGAATGTTCAAGGACATGAAAGTGAATATGAACAGAAAATAGTTGATTGGAATCTTGAGTATAGAATTGGCAATATCATAGGTCCTCTTGAAGTTTCCAATGCTAATGATTTTGCAAAAAATTACATCCCACTTGTTGAAAGAGGAGGTGTTGATCCATCCCATGATGAGCAGAGGGTTGATCGTTTTATGTATTCATTTGTAGATAGTCAAGAATATGAGTGTGAAAAGAAGCTTGTTGAAGAACAGGTTGATGTTCTAATTTTGTTCTTGCTAGATGACATGGCATATATTAATGATTTTCCTATATATGATGAATATGATGATTACGATGTTGACCCCCTGGAACAATCAACCACATGTTCTCTATCAGAAAATGTCCCTTTTTCAGCAGTATAATGAAAGCAATCATGATGCATATCAAAATTACAAAGAAGAAAGTATTGAATCAGCTGAAGGGAATTCCTTACCTCTATGCTTTTCTTCTTTCAAATTGTTGAAAGAAAATCCTAAAATCATCATCGAAGAAAAAGAATTTGTGTTGATGCAAAGCCACGCTAGATCAATGGAGCAGAATGACAAGATGTCACAACATTCTTTTCATGTGCTTGAAGACCCTATTGCTTGCGCTGAAATACAACCATATGTTGGCAATGAAATTGAATATGGTTTCAAATTAGGTAGGACAACCCTACCATTATGTTTTGCTTCTTTCGAATTATTGAAGAAAAATATGTGTAGTATCTCAGGACAAGAATCCTCCAAGCATGAACGGATTGGTGATGATAATTATATGGACAATCACATAAAGGGTCATGTAAGCTCAGATTTGTAGTCTATGTTCATCTATCAGCCTAAAAAGGAAGAAGAAGTTGCTCCATAAAGTATTGTTCAAGGTCATTTTCTCCATCCCGAAATCAGTATGGATTCTCAACGTGAAAAGGTGTTTTAGAGTATTTTCTCTTCCCTTGAGAATGACATCGTGGTTAAATTTTTAAGCAACATAGACATGGATGAAGATTCTGAAATTGCATCTATGGAAGTTTCCAGCAATAAAGAAACAAATGACATAGATGAAGCAGTGTATGCCATTTGTCCATCAAAAACACAGAAAGATAATGAAGAGGCGGTGGTTTTATTCAAGTCATTTGAAAATCAGGGTTTTGAAAATCCATCCACGGGAGCTCTAGACTGTGAAGTAGTGCATGAGCAGGAACTTATTTCTATTTATTCACTGGAAATTCAAAGTGGTTGTCCTCAAACAAATTTCCAGAAATTTAATGAAACCACATTAGAGTTGTCTGATGAACAAGAGGATAGCCTTGGTGCATATTATATGGCTTTCGTGTTTGAAGATGTTCAAGAATATATGAATATTTTTGTTGATATGCATGGCCAAGAAGACAAACCTATCGTCGCCATTTCATTCGAAGATGTTCTCATAACAGAAGAAATAGAGCAAAAACAACTAACACTGATGAAAGATACTTGCCTTTCGGTTTTTGCTCATCAGAGAGAAATGATTTTTCATGATTTTCAAGATCCGATGGCCATCCTATTACAATCTTGAGTGAAGGATGAATTTGCTTCATTCATAAGCTTAGATTTTGGATTCAATTTTTTTTTTCAGCCACCATCCTTTACGTTTTTTGACCAACTTGAGAAAAATGTGAACAAAGGAAAATTAGGAAGCCAATTGCTTGATTGGCTGCATTGGCACTTTATCATCACTTGAGCGAGTGGTCATCCCATCAATTTTAGGGTAGGTAGGGATGTGAAAATAATTTTTTCGGTCAAGCATTTTCCAGTTAGAGTTTTCTAGCACTAGATACAATCAATTTTCAATAATGCACTCGGATGTCCCCCATGCAGTTGGAAGCAGTGCACAGAGCTTGGTAGGAGCAAGACACACACATGTTTTGGGGAACATCCCCATGGATCAGGCACCGGGTCTACGAGTTTTTTTCTACCTCACTGGGAGGATAGCATCCCCAGTTGGAGCCAGGTGTTATCACCCTAAGAATTTTTATCGGGATCTAAAAACTTCTAAAGTTTAGTGAGACGCTATACCACAATAGAGTCACGATAGTTCAGGGCGCTCAGCTATATTATGAAGTGTATGAACGAATGTAGCGGAAGTGGGAAGGGAGTAGCTCGGCGGGCCGTCGATCTTGAAGAATCTCATATCTACGGTCAAATCCTACATCAGACAAACAAATAGCACGGAACTTAACATCGTGAAGGCAAACCGAGGAAAACTACTTTGGTTTCGACAGGGAACATGTGGCGCTCTTCCACACGCATCGAGGGAGACGACGGATTGCCCGAAACCACTTTTCCTATGTCCCCGATGTCACGTGATTCAAAATGTCATGTCGATAGCTCACGGGGAGGATGGCGGTTGGCCAGATCACCTCACATCACCGGTCCAGGTACTTTCCCGGATGACGTACCAAAAGGACGTCGCCGCATAACTAACTCGAGACTCATCATTCGAAGTGGATTGATGAAGCGTGGCACACCAAGGTACTGTGACAGTAATTCACGAGCAAAGTACACAAACCATCAAATCTCAGATATGAATCATTTTATCCTATTCTGGGAAATTGTCATCTTATGCGTAAGAAAAACAAGCTCGACCTGTGCTCCTGAATTCTGTAAACTCAAAGGGTGGCCAAGTCAAGGTCTCTGTGAAGTCCGAAAGTCATGGATAATACCCATCAAACGGTGTCTTTCACGACTGGGTTCTCATCTAAGGTACCAGGTAGGTCAATAAGTAAGAATGAAAGATGGGTCTTGCAGATGCTGGCGACTAAATTTTATACCGAACCTAAAACTGAGACAGAGTCGGGAGTAAAATTAAACAACGTTATGAGGGATCTATTCATAAATGAACATGTAGACAACACCTGACACCCAACCGCAAATAAGAAGAGGAGAGAAAGGTGGAAATCAGAGGCGAAAACTGAGATGATAGAGAGCGTAGAGGAAAATTTCGATTGGTGGAGTACCCTAGAGGAGGAAATTGCCAAGCTGAGGTGAATCCTCAAGTAAAATTTTGGTGTATTTTAGATAATTTTGGATAGATGTTGGATTAAGAGAAGGGAGTCCTGATATGATAGACCAATTACTAATGGTCCCTTTAAATAATACAATTGTTCTTCCTTTTTGTAACTTGTATCCGTTTTTAGAATTATGAGGAAGTCGAAACGTTTTAAATTCCATATGAAATTCCTCTATATATGCTTGGCTTCATGAGTATAGAAGCATGGAGAAAAGAGGAGCCTTCCCTCTGTGCAGTAAAACTTTATAAATATCTGGGGTTGGAATGAATACATGGGTGTAGAGGCAAATTTTGGGACTTTTTATGAAAAGATTCTAATTGGTGGTGTTATGAGTCTCGTTTTCTCTCATAGTGTGTGATTCCTGTTATTCTGTATTTTCATTTTTCTTTATTCTGTCTAAATTGAGAAACTAAAAGTCCAGAATTCATTATTCAGTGCTCTAGGCTTGGCGATTTAGACTATGTTCATCTCTTCTAAACCATTTCAGAATTCATTACTATAATGCTCTAATAATAGTTGTGTGTTTCTTTTCCTTTGATACCATCTAAAATTTTCAAGCATAAACTTAGAAGTCACTTCCTCATTTAGTCTTTTCCTCTTGATTGTTTTCATGATTTGGAAATGCATCCTACATCCTGGACCCCATATCCCAAAGGTCATCTTCATCTCTTCATAAACTTTATTAAAACCCCAAAACAAACCAATTCTAGCCATCGATTTCCATAGATGTATCAAGTGACACAAGAGAGCCATGTCTGAGTTGAGCAGGTTAGTGCCTCAGCTCTAAAGCTGGTTGAAACGGTTACCTTTGCCGTCTGTCTATTCAGCCGGAAAAAAATTACAGAGTGCTAACACCAAGAATCCAAAAAAGATGACAGTTCCTCAATCCGAGTCTCCGTTTTCGTTTTATGCCCAGTTGCAAGTCGCATCCCAAACCATTTCGGGGACTCTTAGAAATTCCTCCTCGGGGAATAAAGGAATAACGAAGTAACATTTTTTAGTTCCATGAGATGTTGCATGCTTGTTTAGGCATGGACTAGGTGACCACATTTTCCATCCACTCTCGAGGCATGATTTTTTAAATTGGACCCCTAAATCCAAATGTTGCATTGCTTCTTACTGAGAAAAGCACTAGTTATCGAAATCGATGAAAAAAACAACTTCTGAGGGGTTGGAACCGGGAGTGAGGGGTGCTCTAGCTAAAATCCTATGCTAGGAATCTAAAAAATACGTTCCACAATATGAGTCTCAGTTTTCGTTTTATGCCCAGTTGCAAGTTGCATCCCAAACCATTTCGGGGACTCTTAGCAATTCCTCCCCGGGGCCTAAAAGCCTAACATAGTAGCATTTTTTAGTTCCATGAGATGTTGCATGCTTGTTTAGGCATAGACTAGGTGACCACATTGTCCATCCGTTCCCAAGGCATGGTTTCATAAATTGGACTCCTAAATCCAAATGTTGCATTGCTTCTTACTGAGCAAAGCACTAGTTATCGAAATCGATGGAGAAAACAACTTTCGAGGGGTTGGAACTGGGAGTGAGAGGTGCTCTAGCTAAAATACTATGCCAGGAATCCATCGAAGTATACGGTTCCTCAATTCGAGTCTCGATTTTTCATTTTATACCCAATTGCAATTTGCATCCCAAACCATTTGAGGGACTCTTGGCCAAGTCCTCCTCAGGGCATAAAAACCTAACGGAGCAACATTTTTTAGTTCTGTGAGATGTTGCAAGCTTGTTTAGGCATGGACTATGTGACCACATTTCCCATATACTCCCGAGGCATAGTTTCATAAATTGTATCCTTTAATCCAAAAGTTGCATTGCTTCAAACTGAGCAAAACACTAGTTATCGAAATCGATGAAAAAAACAACTTCCGAGGGGTTGGAACCGGGAGTGAGGGGTGCTCTAGCTAAAATCCTATGCTAGGAATCCAAAAACGATGACGGTTCCTCAATACAAGCCTCGATTTTCTTTTTATGCCCAGTTGCAAGTCACATCCCAAACCATTTCGGGGACTCTTGGCAATTCCTCCTTGGGGCATAAATGTCTAACGGAGAAACATTTTTGAGTTCCATGAGATTTTTCATGCTTGTTTAGGAATGGACTAGGTGACCACATTGTCCATCCACTCTCGAGGCATGGTTTCATAAATTGGACCCCTAAATCCAAATGTTGCATTGCTTCAAACTGAGGAAAACACTAGTTCTCAAAAACGTTGAGTACTACAAATTCCGAGGCATAGCACCGGGGAGTGAGGGGTGCTCTAGATGAAATCCTATGCCAGTAATCCATCGAAGTCAACAGTTCCTTAATCCGAGTCTCGATATTTTCTATATGCACAGTTGCAAATCGCATCCCAAACCATTTCAGGGACTCTTGGCCAATTCTTCCTCATGGCATAAAAACCTAACTGAGTAGCATTTTTGAGTTCCATGAGATGTTGCATGCTTGTTTAGGCATGGACTAGGTGACCACATTGCATATAAAATTATGATGTATTTTGGTCATACAATTTCCTCCTAACCTCACACATCATGGGGAAGTATGTTATCACCTAAAAACTACTGAATTGTGACATTTCCACAAGTGTTTGTTGAAATATACCATTATCAACATGTTTACTATCCATTTCACCTCACTTCCCACCCCCACTAGACCTCTATAAGTCGCTAGGAAAAATCCTAATTTTGAACCATTAAAGTTATCGCAAATAATAGCCCTAAAATGTGTGTTATTGTGTGGAAGGTACCCCCAAAATCTACATTGGCCCATCAAAATCACAATTTTGATTGTTCCCAGCCCAAATTTTCCAAAAAGGGAAAATAGTTATCAATGGAAATTTCTAAATTCTAGTTGATATTCCTAGCCTTGATTTTGTCATATTTAACAACTATTTTATGACCATGTCAAGGGTGTTTCACCACTACTTTTCCTATAAATAAAGGCATGAGGTCATTCCATCCATCCATCCATCCATAGTAGGTACATGCAGCCAAAACCAGACTAGATATCTTCAGGACTCCTTCTTCTTGATAGAGTTTTTTGTGTTTTGATCACTCAACCAAGGACAGGATATATACACATCAAGGAATTCACGGACCCTCCCAAGAAGGAGGATTTGGAGCCACATATTCAAAAATTATACTCCCTAGGTGCAAAGATGATTTTAGGGGCTAAATTTCGCTCATGGGCTAATTTTCCATGGTTTTTCTAAAAACGAGATTCGTTATTTTAAAAACGATTCGCCCAAATTCTATAGGATAAAATTATTTTACCTTAAAAATCGTCAAAAATTTATAAAAATTATATAAAATCTTTAGAAATTTGAATATTTTTACAAAAATATCGTCAATCATTTATAGTTGGCATATGAAGGATTAGTAAGATTCTCCAAGGTTTCTACATTTTAAAATAAATTTCCATCCTTAAAATCATCTCTGCCTAGGTGATATCTTTGATCTTTCTATTCGTTATGGAGATATTCTTTGCATTATTTCAAACTATTTTTTCATGCCTATTGTTGTAATTTCTTGGTTTTCTTTCTTGTCACGTGAATATACTAGGGTTTGAAGCTTTGTGAAGCATATTTAGGATATGGTTTTCATGTTCTACTTTCATTTTTGTCAGGATATAATTCATAACCATTATATTAGTGCATTGTGTACACCATTGTTGCAATTTATACCCAACACTTGGTACTGATTATGTTACTTATCTTGTGAGAGGAGTTGGCTCCATTTCCTTCTATATGCCTTGAGGTGTTCATTTAGCCAAAGCCTCTAGGTTGAACTTGATCACAATGGGTGAGATCTGTTGATATTATTGTAACCGCGGGAGGTATTTACCTCCACGTGTAAACCTGACGAGAATAGAATATTCTGGGAAGCAAGAATAAACCCTAATGAGTTGGCTAATAACCCTAGAAGACAATTCGAATCAAGAGGATAATTTGTATTAGGTTATTAGCCTCCAAGAGAAGAAGTCGACCAGAATAAATATTATATATTGAGTAAATAGGCACCCAGAATGAGAAGTCAGCCCAGGCAGTTAGCCAGAATTAGTATAAATATAGGAGGTCAGTCTTCATTATGGCAGACATTCTCATAACTGCAGAGCTCACTTGTGCGCACTGCAGTTAGCTAGTTTGTGCGCAAGTTTGGAGGAGAGTTGCAATTATAGTTGTTGTAGCTAGCAGATTATGTTTTGGCTTGGACTATCTCTTGGTTATGGTTTGGAATATCTGATGAGCTCTTGTTTGGTGGCGCTAAGTGTTTAGATACCCAAGAATCAATTGTTGGACCTATTATTAAAATCAGGTGATCTAATTAGGTGGTGAGTGCAATAGTGAAGAGTTTTCTAAAGAGGAATACACAATAAAATATTTCGCAATATGATGTTTATAGGGAAGACCTTTTAGATATTTCCTTACCTCCAACTTTAGAATTTACCTACAACACATCATTTAACCAAACTCTCTTTCGTGCATGGGTCAATGTTAAACCATTTCTTACAATTGGATAACTTTTCCCCTTTTGTGGAGATGACACTATGATAGTTCATGCGAAAGGACCCTAGTTCATTGATGACGTGGGACTCTTTATAAGGCCAGGTACTCACATATGTGCACCTTGTGACCTTTGTTCCCAATAACCACATCTTCTTTATTGACCTTTTTCTTACCTTTCTTAATGGATGGAATACTAGAGACATGTTAACTTTTTAAGAAAAAAGGGGTTCAACATTTACTAGGAAAATCAATCATGGTTTGACATCTAGTTAACTTTTAAAAAAAAAATGTTTATAAAAAAATGATATAATTGATATGATATGTGGATTCAAAACAATTTTTATTATGCAAGAGCTAGTCATCCAAAGTATGAATGTATACAATTATTACTTGTTGAAGTTATTATATGACAATACAATCCAATTGAACCATTCTTATATGTTCAAATTCCCCATCTCATATATCTCTCCATCTAAAGTTCATTTTTAAGAAAAACTTAAGAATGTATCTATCCATATATTATATTATATATAACTATAATAAAAACAAAACAAAAATACCAAAAAAAAACAAAAAACAAAACCTAAGTTTGGAAACAAAGAAACAAAAGACATATTTCAAAGTCTCGTGTGAGCTAGGAGGAGAAGGCTTAGGTTAGAGTAGAGAGGAGGTAGGTTGCATGAGCTAGGAGGAGAAGGAGGTTAGAGAAGAGAAGAGGTAGTTCGCGTGAGCTAGGATAAGGAGAGGAGGTTAGGGTAGAGAGGATGTATTCCAAATTACAGGGGTTGAGTTCTTGTTCATAGAAGATGAATTTTGGGTTCAGGGAACGAGTTTCACCTTGCTGAGTAGTTACACATTCATTGGGGGTTTGATTTAGCTTTCTGGGGGACGAATTGTCATTGTTGGGTCGATTTCTAAGGGAGGAGGAGGTCGTGATCCTTGCTGGGTGCATTTTACATATAGAGGAAGGCACACAACTCCCTTGACAGCTCAAATTGTAGATTGGAAGGCTATCCCAGGTGGCTGATAGGTGATTCTAATAGTTATTACAACAACAACAAAGTTCACTTATCCTGGCAGCTAGACGATCCATCACCATTGTATAACAGGCCCAAATCTGTGAGTATTTTTGCTAATAAACAAGTGTATTTTTCTGCTATGATTCCCTTATTCAATGATTGTGAGTTTGGTTCCCATTATGTCTCTTTTCATTTATTTTTTCTGTGATGAAAGAGAATAGTGAGGGCACATGAAATCTATGCCAACCATCTAAAACACTTCAAGAATTCATCTAAAATACCATAATAGCAAATTGGGCAGTCAAAGAGTGTGAAATAGCCTATAGTCCAAGTGTTTGTCAAAAGTCCACACTCGTGAATTCATATAAAATTGCTACAACAGTGAGTAAATTCATAACAACCTCTATTGTATAATTTTGGAGATATTTTGGCATTCCTTGGTGTTTATGTCATGTTGGGATGGACTTTGGTGCAAAATATTCATTGTTGGATGACTTTAATGCCTACATATGGTACCCATGCATAAGATTTGAGACCATAACTTTTATCTCTATAGTATATACGGTGAAGTCTCCCAGATATAAGGTTGGAAGAGTAGTTGGGCTCAAAATGTGGTGAATCCTTTTAAGAAAATTTGATAACTCATGCAAAGGATGCTAAAAACTCCCCACAATTAAAAAGGAGCATTTACCTTACCAAAAATACAAATGGAAAATAATAGGGCAACCAATTGATATCTTTCATAGTGTAGAAAGTTATTGTGTGCAAATATTTTCTTGTCTTTATTGTCATTATGATAATATTTGACAATGTCAACTTTGATATTCTTTATTTTCTTGAAATTCCATATTTGGAGCATTAAATGCACACCTTGGGCAAGGTGACTATGCATTCATATATGACA